>VBVR01000211.1:15391-65364 GCA_011638315.1 Tetramorium parvispinum | reverse complement strand
GTTTGCAACAATTGTCACCGTAACCTAGCCGTCAAATTTCTCGCTTCTGACGTCACGAATCAAGATGGCTGTGCTGGGTACCCAGGAGCCTTAACGCTTAGGATAATCGCAATAATGTAATTCATGTCCGAAGGGTACCAGTGCTCAACAGCAATTACGCGATCTTCGCGAACAATACGCCCGGCTCCAGGATGATTATAAAAGCAAGTTGTGCGAAGTATCGTGTATGAGAACAGACGCGGAGAAGCTCAAACAGGATATGCGCGATGCAAAGGAAGAGAAGGAACGAATGGAGATAAAACTGATCGATGTTCAAGAACGACTGAAGTTTCTAGAAGTGGAGAAAGGAAAATTCGAGGGTAATTTTTTTCGCTATAGAAAATGATACATATCGCTTCAATTTATTGTATGTTAACTTCGTATTAATTAATTTCGCGACAGGTCTTAAGGAAAATCTCATCGAGCAGGAGCAGGCTCTGATGGTGGCAAAGCAACGCTTTCGAGATGCGCAAGATGAATTGGAGGAGCTTCGTTCCTTGATTCAAGATCAAGCTGCTCAATTGGAGGATTATCGTAATAAATATTTGCAAGTTGGTGTCATCGTTGCGATTTTTTGAATAAATTATATTCGAATAAATTTATCTTCAAGCATAAACGACCATAAAGACAATGTGATTTTAGGCTCAGCAACAAGTTGAAGAACAGCGCAGGCAACTGGATCTTATGGAAATGGACAATGCGCGAATGAATGAGAATGTTACTTTGGAAATCGGACGTGTCAAAGTATATCAGATATTAGTTTAATTGCAACTTGTTATTCGGATTATGTGAAGCTATATTCTCAATTTACGTATATTAATGCAATTTGATCAGAATCAATTTCAAGAGAAATTAGCCGAGCTTGCACCGTTGCCCGATATCTTGAAACAGATGCAAATGAAGATGCAGGAATCGCAGCAGATGCGCCTAGTCGCCGAACGTAGCTGCGAGGATCTCTCGCGGGAATTACTGGGATGTAAGGATAAGATCCAAACCTTGCAAAATCAATTGGACGTATTGCGCACCGAGTATCAGTCACTTCAGGTTACAATTTGTTATACATCTCGTAATTTACAACTTTGTAGAAACTTTATTTTAATTAAAAACGATCAATCGCTTATGTAGGATGAAAGGGGATTCGACAAATCTGAAGAGATAGAAAAAAAATGCAGTGAGTTGCGACACGAAAACGAAAGAATAAAAAACACATTGGCACGATTTGAAGAACACGAGGCGCAGTTGCAAAAGCGCATTGACGAGAAAATGCACGAAAACACGCAACTATCATCCATGTTGGAACAGGTATGTGCTGACTTAGCGGCGAAAAAAGAAAAAAAGATTATTCGCGAACACTTAAAGTCTTCCTTCTGTTTAAGATAAGGGAGGATTCTGCTCGACAAGTGGCGAGAACGAAGGAGCGATGCGAAACCATGCGGAGATCAATGCAAGGCCAGATCGCCGAAATGGAAAGGCAACTGGCACAGTGTAGAGCAACAGCGCGTGCTGCCCAACGGGATAGAGACGAGGTAACTATAGATACGACGTGGAAATGTTAATAGATACAAGAGTATATTTACGACACATTTCTCGTTAACGTATGCAGATCAGGCAAAAGATGCAGAGTCAAATAACTAACTTGAACGAGGCATTTAAACACGCCCAAGGCCGTATAAAATCGTTACAAGGTCATGTAAATTATCTCAAGACTTCTTACAGTAATATCTTTCTTGGCCAAGGAGAACCACCGACAAGTGCCTTGCCGGTAGAAGATTCTTGCGATTGCAACTATTAAATGTGTGCACATGATCTTTCCATAATAACGCTATATATTTTTGTTCAACAAACCGAAATTAAAACATTGCTACTCGACGTCGCACACAAGCCTTGTTATGGATTTATATTTTAAATAATATAACATTTTGATACAATTAACAAAATTGACGGATAAATAACTATTATCCTTTTTATAAGTATGTAAACTATAAAGAACACATCTGAAATATAAAAAAAATAAAATGAAGAGTCATGTACATTTACTGTATGACGAATATACTTATTTCATTATTTTTGACAGATGGCTTAATTGTAACTTATTTCACACAGACTAATTTCTTCACATGGAAAATATATTATAAATGTATAGATACACAGCGCTTAGATTAAAAACTTTAACAAAAAAGGTGGCATGTATCACTGTTAGATATGCATATATTAGATGTAAACATATCTTTTTCGGTATATATATATATTTTTTTTTTATTTAACAAATCGACTATACTTCTTTTATAAGCAATGAAGTAGAACGAGGCATATGGTTCCATAATGATTAGGAAGATACTAAAATAATAAAGATAAATGATATATGTACATATGAAAAAAAAAATAATTAAGATGGATTCCTTTAGTTTGTATCCACTGAATGAAGCATATTGAGCATATTAAGAATAGCATCCGAACGCGATCGCATCTTTTCCATCTCCATTCGAAATTCTTCCAGTTGAGATTCAATTCGCTGTGCATAAGCATGACAACATCTGTAAAGAAATAAAATAATCTTGATATCAAGTCAAATATTAAAAAAGTAAAAGTTATTCTTATTAATATCTGAAAGTTTCATTTCTGCTAACAAAAGTTCGTAAATTTCATAAACGATAACGTTACATTCATACGTCACAATTTTGGAATACACTTTGAAAAATTTTCAAGAAATGTTTAAAAGCACACCTTCCAGGTTGTCCTGAATTAGAACATGATGGTTCTGGAGATGTACATGGTGAAATTTTGATTTGTGGAGAAGAACTCCTCAAACAAGACTCTTTCTTATGCATACAGCTTTTGCTACTACTGGATATATTAGGATTATAGCAATCTCCACATCCTCGTAAAAGATCCATTAAAATTCCACGTACCCTTTTTCCATTTAATCTTCGTCTCGTCTGGAAAAAAAAAATATATATATATATATTCATAATCACAATTATGATCATACAAATTTTGTAGAATATATTTTTAAAATTATTTATAAACTCACCTCTGATGTTTCTCTACATTGTTTTGACGTTATTAATGGTTCTTCTTCTTGTAAAATATTAGAAGACGAGTGATTACACGATTCATTATATTCTCGACCTGTATTCATTGTTAAGGGCTCACAAGTCTCTTTCAATAGGTTACATTTATGATTTTCTTGACAATTTTCTGGATTGTGCAGTGAATGAGGATATACCGTACAATTTTTACAAAAGTGCTCACTGTCTTCTGAGACAATATTTTCGTACAAATGCTTGTTAGGCTCTAGGTTTTTTGAGAAACTTTGTCGATGTTCCTGGGTGCTTAATTTTTCTTTGCTACAATTAAAACTATCTTCAAACTTTTGTTTTTCTTTGCGTAAGGAACAATTGCACTTCTGCTCTGATACGTCTGTATTATGAATGCAGCAGGAATGTAATTTTTCTTGGGGGGGATGTATTCGTTTGTATCTTAACCATTCTTTACGATGTTTTGAGAAATCACAGTCTTCGCAAGAGGAACCACATGCACTTGACTTATATAGTTTATCCGTATTATCTGTAGAACAAGATGCTTTTGCTATGTTAAACGAAGATGAATGCAGATTTGAGAAATGGGATGCAGCCGATAAATCCAATTTAGGATGAGATTTTGATTTTTTACTTGTTGAACATACTAAATTACTGCCGTTGAATCTGGTATGCGGGGTTTTTTGCCAGCAGTGATCATTTTTATCTTTCACTTTGGCAGACGTATCTGTCTCATTTTCAGTCTCATTCGTGGATTCTTGACTGAGCTGAAAAATACATTTTAATTTGAATATGACAGAATCTCGAAATATATTTTTTTAAGTTAGAACTTATAAAATCACTTACCTCTTTACCCCAAATGTTGATTGTTCCGTTTATTTCAGACATTCTTACTTCTACATTACCAAGTAAGTATGGACCACATTCTCGAATGCGTCCTTTTTCAGTAGTCTTATCCTTTTCGGGTTCCTCTGCTAGAATTAGAAAACTACGATCTTTACTGTTTTCATCTTCGCGATATACAAAACATTTTACATTATCCTCTGGATCATCAGTAGTGTCCGTCTTGCTTTCCATTACAGATGTGGTAGCCCCTAATTGACTTGTATTAGCATTAGATGAATTTGCTTGCAAATCTACATTCTTACTTATAGAATCACATGTCTTTTTAAATTGGGATTCTGCATTAGACATCTCATTTAACTTTAAATTGTGTGATTCCGCAGCAATTTGGGAAGCGTTAAAGGATTGTGGAAAATTAGGTGACCCAAAAGTGTCTGTAATCTTTCTTTTCTTGGAGCTGGAAGGTTGACACTGATAGCTACTATCATCACTTTGCAGATCCATCACTACATTTTCACTTAATCTTCTCTTCGAATTTTGTGCCAACGGACTTTCTGGTTTGGTTTTACCCTGTGTAATACTTGAGAGAGTTTGCAAGATTCGGGATGAAGTAATAAATGCGCGTGACAGTGAACGTGTTGTTCTTCCTGGTGTATCGTCAGTCAGTATCATACTATCGTCAGAATGTGTTTTTACTATTTCTGGTGGTTTCATGGATATTGACAAGTTACAAGCACTGGAACTCCATTGATCTATAGAACTTAGCGTCGAAGCGACACTATTCTCTGCTTTATTGTTAGATTGCTTGACGTATGTAGACTCCGTTTGATTTTTATGTTGGTTAAGTACAGAATCAATAATATCATCTGTCTGAATCGACGCAACTTTCTGTTCCGGAGGTTTGTTTTCTTTCTCATATTTCGTTAACGTTTTTCTCAATTCATCCAACTCCTGTTTCATTTTTAAATTTTCCATAAGCTGTTTTTGATATGTATCAAGCAAACTGTTGTATTTTACAGTCTTCTGTGTTAATTTCTTTTTCAATGCGGTAACTTCTGAAGTATCCAAAGTTGTCTTGTTAAATTCTTCATTTGTTTTTTCAAAAGTTGTTTGCTCATTATTATTTTTTGTTTCGTCCGACATTGTCTTAATGCTTTTTATGTTCTCAATCCTTAAAGGACAAACATCTTCATTATCTGTAGATATATCCATTAATTCTGAATTATATGTTTCAGGTTGAACAGGTTCTTGTTCAGTAACGTGTGCATCTTTATTCAGATCAGTTTTTTGACTAGAGTCAGAAGTACCATGCATATATTCCTCATAACTTAAAGTTCGCAAATTATAAAGTTCCGGTACTTCTTCATGACCATTTTGGATAAAGGATGATTGTACAGCATCTCCGAAATGTGCAATTTCCCTATCAGGGTAATTCAATTTCAATTGTTTGACTTCAATTGTTCCATTTTGTTTTTGTATCTTATTATCAGTGTTTGCAAGATCTCTTTCATTCGATGTCAACTCAAATGGTATATTTATTTGGATTTCATTCCGTACAGATTCTTCATGAATTGGTTCCAAACCATTTTTATTATCTTGTCCATTTATTATTTGTGGCGAAGTAACATTATAGGCCACTTTATCCATGTTATCGCATATTTCTGCAATTTCCAATTCCTTGATCGTTCTTTCGGCATAATCTTTTATCGTCTTGTTGTAGGCTTGTACATGCATTGTAGGCTTCGTCTTTTCCATATCATTGTTTTTATGATCGGTGTTGCTTACATTGTAGACTGTATCTTCTCGATGCTGTTTTGTATGGTTTTCCATGGAACGTCTACTTTGTTCCTTTATATCTTTGATATAACGTTTAACTTTACTTTGTACATAATGATATTTTCCTGGCATTGGTTGTTTTTTCTGCATCATAGAATACATAACAGCATGTTCTGGAATGTTTAAATAATTTGATTTAAAACCTTGCAAGTGTCTTCTCTTAAAATATTCAGCATTCATATTATTCTGGTAGGTATTCAAATCTTGAAGAGAGAGGCTCTTTTCCTTGTCACGATTTTTCAATCTTTTATTTAAGATGAAATCATCGGATCTTCCATCGTAACAATCTGTCTCAAAATTATCATCAATACCATCATCATAATTATTCATCAATCTAGGACTTTCTTCGTCATCTTCTTCATCTTCGTCATCCTCCTCATCATCATCATCCTCGTCGTCCATCAAATGTTTCATGTTACTTGGATGTTCCGAATCATATTCATTGTCAAGCTCCAAATTTTCCATCTCTGTAACATAATACAATTCTATAAAAATACGAAAAATACAAAAAGACACAATTATAGTCGATACTATAAATATAGACATCCACCATCTATTCAGGATAAACAAAACCAACTTAAGCCAATGGTACACAATACGATTTTTCTTGCTAGAATCATATATGATTCAGTATATTTCAGTATATTACTATAAATGCTGTGCGATGAATGATGCATTTCTTACAATTTACTAGATTGCATACCATTTAGCAAGAAAAATCATATTGTGTGCCACAGGCTTAAATTTCTTCATTACCTGCAAGCTTTTTTTCATCAACTTACCATCGCTATCCCCATATCCATCTTCATCATCTTCGTCGTTGTAAGGTTGTTGATCTGTCTCTTCCCCAGATGACAAAACGTACACACTACTCGCTGCTTGATCGTCGCTGTGATAAGGGCTCGGGCTACGATCCTTGTCCACCTCTTGCGACTCGTTCTCAAGTTGCTTCGCATTAGCAACGTCCGAATCGTCCGGTCTCGTAGTGCTAGACACACTGACGTACGTCGGCATTTCCTCGTCCTCGAGCAGAGTCGCGTCCGTCTGATGCATCATCAATTTCACTTCGCTCTTGGCCGAGTCGTTGGGTACCTCCTCCATCGCCTTTGTCTCCGTTTCGGTGTCGTCGGGCGAGTGCTCGCTGTTCTCCGACATCGTGGAAAACTGTGTGCGAGACGGAACCACGGATTATTACTGATCACGGATCGCCGATCCGATTATCGCGACGCGACTTATTTTCTCGATTCCCCGCCGGCCGGGCGAACGTACGTGGCGCGCGCGATGGAAAACACTCTTTCATCAGCCGCCATTACGGGCCGCACTTTGGATATCCCGCAACATCGTCGGCGTTGTGCCGCGCGCGGGTCTTCACATCGCCGTCGCGAGTAACGTGCGTTCTCGTTCGACGACGCGGATTACCGACGGAACGGACGATCGGCCGTCACGACAGGACTGTCTCTCTCTCTCTCGATACCGAGAGCTATTATCCGCGCGAGATTAATGACCAGCGCGCCGCAGGAGCGTATTCACGCACGACGGCGAAGGCCGTGCGGTCCCGGTTTCGCTTCGCTCGCGGAGCCTCGTCTCGTCTCGCGCGTCAACAAGCCGGCTGACAATCGAGGGCTCGACTCGCGCGTTCGAGCGTCATTCGAAATCGCGGAGTCACACGCTCGCGGGGAAAAACCTTCCGCTCCTCTGCACCACACACAAACTACCGAGGTTAACGCCACCCGCGCGCATGCGCGCGAGTCTCGCAGGCACATTACGCGCAGTACATGGCACACGCACGAGGGCTCCGATTTAACGACGGCAATCGATCCCGGGCCCTTTGCGTACACGATCGGTGATTTGTGCCGCGTCTTTCTCCCTTTTTTTTTTTTTTTCCCGACGCGTTGACGAACTCGGTGATTTCATCGCTTCCGGCAAAAGGCACCGCGTAAACGTACGCACGCGCACACGGAAATCGGTTTCTAACCTCATTAGGGCGAGCGAGACGTTCGTCAATTTTATCTGATTTTATCTCAAGGTGCGCGATGACTGCGACTGGACTTCCGCTCACCATCGAGTTCGGGTAAGGACGATACGATTGGAATTCCGACGCGCGACACGGCGACCGTTATCACGCGGGACGAGCAAATCACGCCGTACGGCCAATTTTTTTTCGCAGAGGTGGGGCGGAGCTGCTGTTCGACGGAAGGAAGCGGCACGAGGTGGACCTACCTGGCGAGGAATGTAAGCGCTGTCACACTGGGAGCCCTTGGCGTATCACTTTCCCTTCCGCTAATGATAACCGATCGATTCCGCAGGGACGCTGAAACGACTGCTGCACTGGCTGCGGGATAACCTCCTGACGGAGCGGCCGGAACTCTTCATGCAGGGCGACACGGTGTAAGTGTATGTGCGATCCTGCACTCGGGTACGCACGCGCGCGCGCGCGTTACCGATCGACGCGATCGCGCACGTTCGCGAAGAAAAAAGGCTCCGCGGTATTGCGTCGTGCTGATCGTCGAGCCGCAGGTTTTCCTCCGCGCGTAAACCGATCACATCACGTACACGGTTCTCGCGAATGAATGGCATTGGCCGACATCGTAAACGAAGATGGTGGCTGCGTCTCGCTGCGGTCACAGACGCGACGCATAGATGTCAGCAGCATGCGCTTCTATGTTCGTTCCTCGAGTCAGTAAAGGCCGATGCACAATGAAAAAAAAGTATAAGGGATATTAGGACAGATATTAGAGAGAAGGAATAAGGATTTAGGAACAGTACTTCAATATTATAATAGCGTAATTAAATGTAAATTTATTTAATAGGTCTACTAATTCTACTGTATGGTTTTTACAAATAAAAGAAATTCTTCAGGTAAGAATTTGGAAACTGTTTAATTTTTTATTGATTTACCATGTTTTAGACTAACTGCGAAGAAATTTATTTATTATCATAGAAATAATGTTTATATATATATAAACTATTAAAATAAATTCAATTTTTTTTATAAATAACTGCACTCAATTAATTTGAATATATTTGAAAAGCTCATTATAGTTAATTTGAAAATGACGGACAATATCCAAAGTCTTATTTAAGGAACTCTAATCCGGAATAGAGTTTCTCAAGTAAAAATTTCAACATTATTATGTCATATGTTTCAGGGCAACTACAAAGAAATTGTATTTTACTATTATTTTTTTATAAATTTATTTATTATAAATTGTATAGTGTATATAATAATATTTACATGTATAAATTACTGAATTAAATTTTTGTATAATTAATTTTTTTATCAATAAACTGCATAGATACTAAATTGACTTGAATATTTTTGAAAAACGTGTTATAGTCTGAAAGTGGTGATGTCTAAATTCTTACTTGAGTAATTTTGGTATAAAAAGGGTCAAGCTGTGTAAAACAATCCTTATTCTACATCTTTTACATTTATACTTTTTACTTTCGGCATATTTCATACAAATAATTTTATTATTAATAGAACTAATTGTAAGCAGAATTAAAAGAAATTGATATCTCATAAAATCAATATTTTATTATAGAGATACAAAATCAATATCGATATTTTTTTAATTGCGATAAGATTATAATTGTGTGATCGATATTCCGGTGTTCGTAGTACCTTTCATTTTATACTTTACATTTTTACATCTACATTTTTCGCAGTTGTCACTCTTTAGCAATAATTTCGTTGATTGCGTTCAATGAAGAAAAGCAATTCAACAAGCGTTTGGTGATTTTTTAATACGATTGGTTCTTACCTTTAGTTTTTCACTGGATTTAAATAGAGAAACCAATAATAAGTAATAAAGAATCACTGAGAATTTATTGAGCTGCTTTTTCCATAAACGCAGCAATTATTTGCAAGTTCGCACATTGACGATGATAGCGGGAAGCCGTATCTTGTCATGAGGAGCACGATTGTCTCTCGAGTTGAAATTTAGGCAGGTATTCATAGTCCGATCTCACAATCTCACATTCAAGATCTTAAGTCTAACTATGGATGGTCTTCCGTCTAGATTCCATTCAATAAAATAACCGTATAGTGTCTCGAAATCGTACTTAAAATGATCTTATTAAATATAAAATCGGAAAATAGATATCGGCATTAGATGTTTCATGTTTGATGTTGAAAATTATATGACAAGAAGTTTATGATATAGTGATGATTTAATCCGGGTCCTTCTCATTATTGATTTAGTATATTTTATTTCGATAATTAAATGTTGATCAGTGTTGATGATTCAACAATTGTAGAGGAGAAACAGGATTAAATTTTATCATTGTAATTGCAATCAATGTAATTGCAATTTTGCGAGCACGTTGCGGGAATTGTACGACTTTTCAGACTGATATGTCAAGATGTTTAGTATCTATAGCGTTAACTATCAAGCAAAATATTAAAATGGTCGTACTTTCGCTCGCCATTTGTTAATTAATATCGGTTTGTGCAATGGTGTAATAATGAGAATAATTAGATTTGCGAGACATCATCTTTTGAGCATCATTTTTACAGGCTTATATATCGGGCACTTCTAGTCTTCGAAATTTTAAGCCTTAAACCATAAGAAATTAATAACCAATCATATTTGATTATTCTTCTCACATTCAACTGTGATTAGTCAATTTTTTACGACTTAAGGCTTAAAATTTCATGTCGCTTAATACTATTTCGATCAAACTCTGCTTAATTTAATTGTTGATTGATTGAGCCAACAAAATTGCCAACATGACAAAACATATTTTGTATTAGAGAGAGAGAGAGAGAGAGAGAGAAAGGGATTATTAGAGCGACGGATTTTAGCAAAAATGCTGTTGATGACACTGAAAGTTAATTGTCGATTACTTTAATTTGAGTTTGGTTGAAGTGGCTTTTAGTATCTGTTTTAGGCTTGTAAAAATGGCGCTCGAAAGACGATAGTTTGCAAATTCAATAATTTTGATTATTATGCCGTGCTTAAGGGGATGCTTAAACTGTTCTGTTGTACCGACGGAATACCGTTAATTTTGGGACAATTAATCTTTTAATTGCCTTTACAGACTGGAAAATCCTTTTCCAAAAATAAAATATAAACAATGACGGAGTGCGAACGTGAACAATATCATATGAAAAAAGAAAAAAAATTTATAATTGACGTTGACTTATAACAACATTTACTTAATAAAAAAATTTACACCTTGTATATATAAATGAACTTATGTCCGCACTCGAGTAAACCTTAAGAAACAATACCGTGTTTTCAGAATGAGTCTAGATGCTTTAATATAGAAGAACAATTAGCCTGAAAATTACATACGCAATGTACATGCAGAATAGTAAATAGATCAGTGATTGTGTACAAACGTGGTTCGATTCGTGGTTCATGGTTCATTTTTGCGCGTACTTTAATCCTGCAAAAGGATTTTGTATTCTGTAAAGTCAATTTGATAATTTATAACATTATAGCTTAGGATTCCGATCTGTATTATCGACCTTGATCAAGTTCGAGCGTCACTTTAGGATATTTGTGGAACTGGCATAGTGTATAGTTTGTGCATGTAGGCGGCGGTAGTGGACGGACTCCATTTAAAACGCGAGTATGGCGAGCATGTCAACTCTCAAGATTTCTTCCTAGTGCGAATAAAACAGAATGTAATATTAGGTGAGAGAAAAGCGGATAAAGTTGCATTTAGAAAAATAGCACCAGCAATTGTGAGTAGCAAACGTCAACAACGTTGAAATAGAACGTGACAAAACAATCGGTCATTATCTGATACAATTGTTTTACTGTTGTGTTTACAGATTTTGTATACATTCAGACACAGAGCACGTAAAGAAAAACAAAACTGTCAGGAGAATTTAATATTCCTTCAAAACGATGGCAGAAGAAAATTTTGAGCAGGTTGGATTTACTTTTACTTTAGACACTTTTACCAGTTGAAAAAGTAATATTTTTAGAAGTATATAAAAGAAATTTACACAGTAAAATCTTACAAATAATTACTGAAGATTCGTCACACGTCTTTTTTTCCTGCTATTTACACTTGGCTATTTTGGCAGTTCGAGGATGAAGAGGCAGAGATTCCAATCGGTGGGACTCTGCCCGGTGGAAGAAAACGTCTGTTTTCCAAGGAGCTACGCTGTATGATGTATGGCTTCGGCGACGATCAGAATCCTTATACAGAAAGCGTCGACTTGTTGGAGGATTTGGTTATCGAATTCATAACCGAGATGACACATCGAGCTATGGAAATTGGACGCACAGGACGGGTTCAAGTGGAAGATATTATATTTTTAGGTAAGATATATATATATATATATATATTTAATTCTTAAGTAAATATCTAAATAAATTACTTAACACTTTAATTTTTTAGACAAGAAATTACTATCAATATATTATATTTTCTAATTCATAATTTATTAATTTATTTACAGTGAGAAAAGATGCCAGAAAATATGCCCGAGTAAAAGATCTTTTAACAATGAACGAAGAACTTAAGAAAGCGAGAAAGGCTTTCGACGAAGTTAAATATGCAGGTACTGTGAAAGACTAGACAATACAATTGTAATGTTATATCCATCAACGAATGTAAAAACTGAATGCATATAAGTTTGTATTAATCTACTTGAATCGTTCGTTTAAGTAATCTTTTAAATCAGCATGATTTATTTGCAAGTAGCATTAATGCGATCCGTTTGATTATATATATTGATCTGCAATTGATTTGCATATGTAGCGAAAGAATTGATTTTATTAATTACATTTATTGCTGGGATAACGTCACTTTAATTTGCAATAACATATATAATTGTTTGCAGATAAACATTTGATTACTATCTTTTGTTACAGATAAATAGCAAAATTTTTTCTGTTCTTAATATAAATTATACAGCTATATAAAAAAAACAGTTGGCAGAGCAGATTTATTTTCGATAAATGATGAATAAAATATTAAAATACTTGCACTACTGTAAAATATATTGTTTGATAAAAATAATGAGAGAAAAAGAAAAGACTCCTTTCAACAAGCATCTTTATTTGTGTTATACAACAAAGAAGTTTGTCTGACTAGCTCTTAGGAAAGTTTCATATATTTATATATAAAAATATTTCATAACAAATTATATATTGTACATTGTTTAATACAAATATAACTCTATGCAAAATACATTTTGCTGCTCTATTTTTGTACGTTACATATTTTCGTATAGCAAAATGTGTAGTTCTTTACTGTTATTATCATTTAAATTATGAATTATGTTTCCAGAGATCGACTACATTTTCATTTTAACCAGATTTTTTGCATGGTTTGTGATTCAGCATGGTTTGCGATACAGCGTTTGCCTGCAGTTTTATTTATTTTGTATGCTGCTATTAATCTCCTACATGGTTTTACATGAATCAAGCAGTTCTATAATGATTTTACAACGTTACGAACGGCCTGTTTTCCTGACAGAATAACATCATTGAGTCCCACATTTTGGTAAGAAGAACCACACAGTGCCAGGGGAAGATGGTGCGCGGAAATGTAATCGTGGATGCGTTTTACACGTGCGTTATGACCGACAACGTGCTGCGGAATACAGTCCCTCAGAATGGCAACGTTGTGTGCGATCGGTTGCTCCTCGATTTCTAAGATATTCCTGATGTGAGTTATCGCCGTCGTTAACAATTGCTCCTCCGACGGGTTTGGCCCGAAATGTTTTTCGAACCACGCACCTCCCATCATTACCGTCAACACCTAAATCATGACGTCACAATGTCACGTAATTTATTATCATTGAAAAAAAAACATCCTTACATGCTGCATAATTTATAATTCTCAGTTTTGTACATACAGAAATAAAAATTATATTAGAAATAAAGATTGAATTGCACTGCGAGTGAGTCAACGAAGAAGGAAACAACCTAGAAGCAAGACAATAAAATAATTCTGATATGCGTACCGTGGAAGACCCGGGAAATACGCAGGAGTCAAAGATTACGCCTAGCAGAGGTAAATCTTCCTTCGGTGGTACGAGGAAGCCGAATGCTTTCAGCGGCAGCACGTTCTCCGGGAATTCAAGATTAACTACCCCCACCGTTACGGTAGGTATCGCTTTCAATTCCGCCGCCAATTTCGGATGCTGCCCCCGCAACAGCTCGGCGGAGTCCTTCGCGCATAAGCTCGAGATTACGCGGGAGCATTCCTGAGGCTCGCCATTGACTAACAGTTCAACACGATCTGATTTGAACGTAAGCTTTTCACACTTCTTCTCGGTCTGTATCTTCACTCCTCGTTCCTTCAAATTGTCCGCCAGTACCCGAGGTAATTGCTCGAGTCCTCCCTGCAAGCCCCACATTAGCAAAGTTTCCTTTTTTGCTCTCTCCACTAAAGTCGAAGATCCGATTTTAAAAGGAGCCTCATCGCCTGCGTTATCCTCTTCTTTTTTTGATTTCGAGAATCTTTTCATCAACAAGCCTTTCACTATGGACCCGTGTTTCTGTTCTGCCTCGAACAGTGACTTGAACAGAAAATTGACGCTTATCTCGCGCGCATCTCCCGCACAGATCCCACAGATCATAGGGCTGATTATGTTATCCGCAATATCCTGGCCCAATCTCCTCTGGACGAAACTATAAATGCTCTCGTCCTCCTTGGACACTCTGGGAGCCGTCAAGTCCGTCCATATGCGGCTTATCAAGGGACGATCTAGCAGTGAGATCGTCTTGAAGAGACCCGTCAACTCACTTGGTAGACGATGCAGTGCTCCGTCCGTGTAAATTAATCGATTCCTCGCCGCTGGATGGCTAAATTTAATACCAATTAGTTTGTCACTCAATTGCAGATCCTCTAGCAGATTAAGGGTGTTTTTTCCAGCCGGTCCAAATATTCGTACAGTTCTTGGTCCTTGCTCGAACACCGCACCGCTTGGCGAAATTCTACTGCGTATCCACCCACCCACACGACTGGAAGCCTCCAGTATGATGATGGATGAAAGTCTTGCATCGTTAAGAGCGTAGTACGCTGCCGAGAGGCCTGATATACCGCCTCCTAGTATTACTGTCATTTTAATATTTCAAGAAATAGTTCAACAGAGCTTTGTTAAACAATCTTAATCAGTATAATATTACACAATTAAATGCTTATGTAAGTATATGTATTATGTTATAATGTACAAGTAGAAATTTACAGTTTTATTACATGTAAATAATATTTATTATCATATTTAAGTGAGAAACAATTCTGTGTTCAAACAAATAAGACAAATATCTGCTAAGTCATTTAGGACGATTTATAAGAACGTGATAACATGATATATGATACCATTCGAATAATTTAATACTGTAATTATACTCGATCTGCTTTAGCGGTATCGTGGGAAAGACAATTATTTTCAAAGTAATTATTTTGGAGCGCTCTCGAGTCTCGAGATAGCAGGTTATGTTCCACCGGCAGAAGAACGTGCGAGGTTTTAATTGCTTCTACTTCTTCTTCTTTAGTTTAATGGCTTCTGGTCCATCAGAGGACTCAATACAGCCAAATACGTTGTCCTTTGCTCTTGACCGAGCTGAGTTTTCAATTGCTTCAATTGCTTTACGTTAGAAGACAACAGTTTTGTGGTGATTACTAAATGTGATTCGCATGAGCGAGCGAGCGAGCGAGCTCAAGCGAGCTGCGAGCGGTTCATGCGATAGGATAAGCGAATGGAGCAGCACTTGGGTTTTAGTTGCGTCTTATTCTTTCTCTTTAAATTTCTTATTCTCTCTGTCTCTCTCTCTCTCTCTCTCTCTCTCTCTCTCTTTCTCTCCCTTTAAATTATGTATCCAAATAAAGTACTGTCGCTCTGTCTCGAATTATGTTCTATAAAAAATCACAATAGCACATGAGAGGATTTATGACTGTGCATATTTTTAGGCATCTCTAACTCGCATCAACTGATACTTCCAATGTTTTGAATACCAGAAGCGTCCGATGAATTAAGTGCTTGAGAGAGAAATGCGAGAAACAAGGCTTTCTTTTGAATCCTCGATGTTGAAAGTTGTAGTACCATAATTTATCTAGGATTTATCAGATCTCCAGTATGGATTACAAGGATTTCAGCTTATATAATCTGAAACAAGAGAAATAAAGGTGAATGATTAATAAAAATAATAATTACAATTAATAAAATTTTTTTCTATATTGGATCGCTCGAAATCAAGATTTAATAAAAAAAAGGAAAAAAAATACTTTTTCTTCTTAGTACTCAATGAATTTCTCAAAAAATCAAAATATTTATTCTTACATTGAGGAATTAGAGAGAAAGAAATAAAGAAAAAAAGAGAGAGAGAGAGAGAGAGAGAGAGGACAGTAGTTCTTAACTTTTTTGAAACAATTATAAGAAAAATTTGTGAAATATTAAAATTAATGTCATAAAACAATAAAAATATCCACGAACATATCTTTTCTTAAAAATTATAGATATAAATTACATAGCAGTATGTACAAAAAGAAAAATGTACAAAAAGAAAACATTAATTTAAAAAATATTACATTCGTAAACACCAACTAAAATAGCTTTCATAAAAATAGAATTTTCAATTTCAATATAATACCTGAGCTTGTCGACTTTTACAGACTTCAACAATATCATGTCGCAATTTTCAATTTCAATTTAAATCAATTTCAATGTAATACCTGAGCTTGTCGACTTTTACAGACTTCAACAATATCATGTCGCAATTTTCAATTTCAATTCAAATCAATTTCAATATAATACCTGAGCTTGTCGACTTTTACAGACTTCAACAATATCATGTCACAATTTCACGTAACACCTGCAACAAGTTCCAAGGGACATTAATTAAAAATCACCAAGTTAACGGTATCCTTTATGATGTAAGAAAAACACGTTTTTTGCATCATGGCATCCTTCGACTAATTTAAAGGGACGGTCCTCTCGCACTGGCGCACTCCAACGGTCACGACGCACGAGCTGTAGCTAGACGCGCAGCGTCACGGCGCCGAGCGTGCACGCACATGTACGCGCGGGATTGGTGGCCCCGGTCGCCCTCCTGCCTCCCGCGCCGTGGAACTGACTTACGACTGACGTCGCCGTTTCGCGAGATGTTGCAACGACTGCGAACTCTGCACTCTCTGCAGTGTGCGTGCAGTGTGGCGGTGGTCGCGAACTCGCGGAGAATATTTCCTCGCGACCGAGTGTGACGGACTGTTGTCGCTGAACGACCCCGTTTTCCCCGGAATCACGCAGACGTCGTCGCCGGGACGCTCGCGCCGATCTTTAAGCGCGCCCTGAAGCCGAGTCGGCCCGAGACGCGTGGCCCACGTCCACGAAGGCGAATTCCGTTGGCGAACGGCAAGTTCGAGGATTCGAGGCGACGAGGACGAGCACGCGGGATGGCCCCGCAGCGCTAATCGGCGAGAAGATCGCTGAGGTCCTGAGGTCGACGGGACAGGGCCACGTCGACATGCAGAACGGCGACAGCGAGGAGGCGCGCGACGTCGCGGACCACGACGGCGACGAGGCGGCGACGGGTAGCGACGACGCCGCCGTCGACGAGACCGTCCAGCCGTGCGGCGACGACGACGACGATGACGACGACGAGGCGACGGTGGATCACGACGACGCCGAGGTGGCCGCGAGCGACGACTGCACCGCGGTAGCGGAGCCCCACGACGACGACGACAACGACGAGGACCCGGGCAGCGACGCCGAGCAGGCCGCTGCCGGCGCGGACGACCGCAAGCCCGTGGTGAAGAAGGGCGACTGCGTCTGGACCATGTATCTCCCGTCCACGTCCGGCAAGGAGACGCATGCCGCTCCGGGTAATAACTATGGTTGCGAGCACTACAAGCGGAAATCCAAATTCGTGGTAAGCTCGGAGAGCTGTTTATTTACGAAATTGATGAGTTGATTTTATTAATGTGTGTACTGTAAATTAGGCTTTATGTACATAAAAACTGATATTTATCAAATGATATTGGATCATTTCGTAAGTAATGTGGTTATTATAGAGTTACCTTTGAAGCAAAATGAAAATTTGAGATTCTAATTTTAATCCAAAATATATTTCCAATTATTATTTACAACTTCTTTTTACCTTGATTTTGGCTGCTCACGTTTTCGCTTTCACGATTTCGCTTTGGGTGCTCACGTGCTGAAAGCGTCATTCTATCTTTGTTGCTTATTACATATCGAAGAAAGATAGACTGACGCTTTCAGCACGTGAGTGACCAAAGCGAATGCAGCCTCTGAATTTTCAATCCCTTGGCAATAAGTCTTCTCAATTTTAAGAATAAATCAAGCTCTCTTTTGTACCGCATTATTTATTTTATAAAATAAACTCAATATATTTAAAAAATTGTATTTCTTATAAGTAATGTGGGTTCTTTTTACATAGATTTTTTAGTGTAAAAAATTTTAATTGAGTATATCTTCTAGATTTTTACATATAAATTCTCTTTATGAATAAAATTCTTATATAAATCATAAAAATGTAATAGTAATGAAAGATGTATGCTACTTGTTTTGTATTGAATTATTTTCCATCTCATGTCTAATATCTTTTACATGCTCTTGTTTTCTTGCAGACTCCATGCTGCAACAAGGTGTACACCTGCCGGTTTTGTCACGACGAGCAGGAGGCACATACAGTGAATAGGAAAGAAGTCACAGAATTGATATGCGTCCTTTGTGACACTCGCCAACCCGTTCAAGCCACTTGCCAGAATTGCCATTGTCAATTTGGCAAGTACACATGCCTGGAGTGCAATCTCTTTGACGACGAGGATAAAAATCAGTACCACTGTGACGGATGTGGAATATGTAGAGTCGGTGGCCGTGACAAGTTCTTTCACTGTGCCAAGTGCAACATGTGTTTACCAATTCAATTACAAAACGGGCATACGGTAAGGATATGAAATGCATGTTTGCGTGACAAAATTATTATGTACATATATTTAGAACACGCAGAGAAATAATTCAACACTATCATTTATACATTTCTATGCAGTTTGCAATTATTAACACGAAATGAATTTTATTTTACAGTGTATAGAAAACGTCTCGCATTCCAATTGTCCCGTGTGCCTGGAAGACATTCACACGAGTCGCATACCATGTCACATTCCCGACTGCGGGCACTTGCTTCACCGTATGTGTTTCGAGGAATTGTTGAACTCGGGACATTACGCCTGTCCATCCTGTCAAGTATCCCTCCTAGACATGACGGACTTGTGGAAGTATTTGGACGCGGAAGTGTCGCTGACACCGATGCCGGAGGAATATAACGACTGTAAAACCGATATCTTATGTAAAGACTGCCACGAGGTCAAATCTACTTCTTCATACATATATCCCAAATGCTGGTGTGGAAAATGATTAAGAGATATTAATGGCAAGATACCCTATTTCAGGAATCTACAGTAAAGTTTCACATCGTTGGGTTGAAGTGCTTAAACTGTGGTAGCTACAATACCTGCAGGATAAAAGGCTCCCCATGTTCAGGTGACACAATCAATTACTAATCGATCGGTTTTACGCCCATGGACAATCATGTGAATTTTCGATAATTTGTACAGATCCCGATGCCCTGAACGAAGCAGCTGGTATTACGGAAGAAAAAGAGGGATCGTAAAGCCAAAGTTCGGAATATTATCCGAAATTATCCATCGATCGTGGAAGGAAATATACCATAGCAAAAATGATAGGAGAGTATTTGTATTTTAGAATTTATCTTTATTTTATCTTTTTGTAGCAAATTGCACTTTTGTTGTCTTCGTAGTACTTTTCATTTAGCCAAAGTAGTACAGTAAAAATTAAAATATCTATTAAATGATCACTGATCTTATCAGAACTAATGCATAACTGTTTTTGATCATTTTATAATACGTTGTAGCACAATCTTTGAAGTTATAGATGATTTTATTAATGTAAGTATATTAACAAGAAATATTTCTACAAACTGGCTTCGTTAAATTACGATTGGAAGCAATGATTGATGAAGTAGTCAACATGGGAATATTTTGCAGATGTTTTTCGCGTATATTACGTTTACGAGGATTTTTATGTTTTTAACGTTTTTATTTTAGATAATCCGGACTAATCGCGCAATATTTCAAGCATAATTGATTTTTTTTTTTTTAACGAAAATGTATTTATTTTATCGCAACTTTTGAATTTTCAAACTTAAGTAATGTGATTAAACCTTCGCATTCCTTCTTGTAGCTTTTCTTAAAAATAGTTGTAGTTTCTGTAACATTCCTGGTTAAAAAATTTGAATTTTCAATTACTCTAAAAAGATTATCGATAAAAATTCTGCGTGGTAGATCTTTGGATATTCTGTATACATTTTCTATGTTTGGCTACATTTACTTCAGAATGGCAACTGCATTAGTAGCTGACTACTAATTACGCCTAAGAAAATAAAAAATTGTGAAATGACACGTGTGTATGTGTGTATGTGCTTATGTATGTGCTTATGTATGTATGTTAAGTGGAGATGGAAACAATAATTCGAGATGTCTCGAAATTTTTCATATTATTAGGCAGTGTAGCACGGTGTCACCCTATCTTGAGTAAAACTACATGCTTTATATATATATACGTTGCTGCAACACTAGTTTTTCGTAATTATCTACAAAATCTTATTGACAGAGGAAAATAATCCATATCTATAGTATCCTTGCCATATTAAAATGTATAAACTGGTGGCCTAATTGATTGTATTCTAAATGACAGCACATTTCATATAAGACGACCGAGTAGAAAGAGTCAAGCCTGACAAATTTCCGTTCGTAAATCGCTTGGAAGCTTCCAACCTTATACATTCTGTTCTATTTAGGAAAAGATCTCATTTAGTCGTAATCTAGTCGCGGAAGATTTGAGCGGAAGATATTGCTGCTCTTATTACGATTTTTCTCATAAGTGTGAATGTTTTATACAAAATACAGATGAATCCACACGGGTGGCACACACTAATGCAACAATAAAATGTATCAACGTAGCGAATAATTAGGGAAAAATATTTTTCGTTGAGTAATGCTAAGATATTGTGTATGTATACCAGTGCATTTCGATGTGCGTATATTGAATTCGCATTTTCTCCCGAGAGAAGCATTCTTCTAGCAGCTAATATATTCACCTATTAATGTATGAATCTACATAATCTGTTTTAGTGTAATTGTACACACGTATAATGTCTAAATGGAATACTCGAATAATCACGGCATTAACCATTGAATCTTGCTGTCACGTTCGATAAACAACTCAATTTCTAATTACTGAATTGTCAAATATAGCTCACTTTATGATATACAATCTAAAAACATTCGACAAGCATCATTAAGTTTTCTTTAAAGCTCAGATTTGAGTTTCGTATTTAAAATGCTAAAAGTCAAGCTTCATAAGTATAATTTTTCAAGGTTTTATTTCTGAGTAAAACTTCAACTTTATTATTCCACTTATCATTCCATTTTAGTAAATGTTAATGATATTTTAGCGACAATTTTAGTGATGCTTTAGTGATATTATAGTGATATTTTTAATAAGCTATACAATATTGAGCAGTTCTTAAAAATTTTTGTAGGTTTCTTTTTTGTCGTATACATGTTATAAAAATGAAGCATACTTGGATACAAAAGCATCGAAACTTTTTGAGGGTTGTTCGATATTATATTGTTATATTATGTTATATTGTTATAATTCCATGCATTCAGCAAACAGTGCAGTTAATAATTGTCACATTGATTAATGTCGTTCATAAATGTATACATATATGTTTTCAGGAATGATATTAATGGGTGCTATGACAATTGCATTTAATTGTGTAATATTGCTAGTTCCATTGAAGCAATTTTATTAATGTTAAATGTTTACCTGTTTAGGATCTATCAACACGATTAAAAGCATCTCGCATATTACGTGTCTGCATTAGAAAAAGTTCGTGACACAGAACGATATACGTAGATTCCATTGTGATTATTTTCACGATTTTATTATTCACTTGTAAATTAAATATGAATTACAAAGGCTCTTTGTACATAATGGTTGCAATAATGATTTTGTTTTATATTATGTATAATATATACTACTGTATCAAATAAATCAATTATAATTTTATTCTTTCATCTTTCCCATATAAGAGAGAGAGAGAGAGAGAGAAAGAGGATGACAAGAAGTGATATTTGTATACGAAAAACATGTGTTCTGATAAAGTGTAATAATTTGTTAATATCCGCGTTTATTCAATCTTTCAGGTATGCGTATATTGAAATCTCATGATGAAATGGAAGCAGGATTGCTATTTTGGTGCGGATATTTGTTTCATGAAGGAATGATTTCCGTCTGCCAGATACCTTCCTAGAAATCTAGGAACTCTAGGACGCTAAATGTAATGTCACGGGATGTTTTATTATTACCTGTGTTTTTTTAAACTCATCCATTTCTCTTCCGTTTTATCAGATACACAGACTGAAATCATTCTCACGTGACGGAGTTTACGGGAAAAATCAAATTACAAAATTATGTATAGTATCCTACTTCTTATTATCCAATATGTAGACGCCAAAGATCTATTTTCGCATTCGTATTACTTACACTTTGAGTGAGAACGGCGCGATAGAATTAAAATCGATAAAGTGCAACAACCCCGTAAGCTCGGATAAAATTTCGGTTGCACTGTGGCTTTCGTATATATTAGGTGTAAGCGAATTCAACAAATTGCACTCGACGCGTCCAAAATTACCGACGATATCTACAACAACGCATAACTTCGTACAACGACGAGAAACTTTAACCCTACAGTGCGCACACACGGATTGAACCTAATCTCTTTTCTTTATACAAAACTAATTTATTCATTTACATTTTGAGTATTCTTTCGTCTGTCCAGAAGTGGATCCAAGACCTAGCTTGAGGAAGAGAACGTACGTGATATTAAATATATATTTAATATATATGTGTTTATATATGTATATAAATTATGTATACTTTATATAGTTTCAAAAAGCACAAAATAGAATAATTCTACAAAGTGATATAATATTCAAATTTTGCAAATCGTGAAATAGCTATTTCTTTGCTCCATCTCTTACATCTGCTTTTCTATGTTGCGTCTATCATTATTTTTTCCCACAAGAAAAATAATTTATTTTTTTAGCGATCTATAAAAGTACTGATCATTTTAATAAATCTAAATTTTCTTTTCGAATTGAGTGTAGGCGCAAATATTCTAAAAAAGAATGTTTAAGAGACGGAAGAGAGAAGATATCCATTTCAACGTTAGATCCACGTCTGGTTCAGTCACCATTCAGAATTCCAAAAAAGTAATATTACCGTCATTTATTTCTACTGTCTTTCTTTGTTTAAAGTATCCTCGTTGTTACCCCCCCCCCCTGCGCAGTGTAGAGTTAATCCACGCACATCGAGGTCAACCGATCGAATTCGTATTAATTTACATCTCGAATTCATAGCGCGCGAAATAACCGATTAGATAGTGATCGCGCGTTCCTGAAACGGAAGCGCCCTTATATCCTTCATCTACGACTAGTTTAACATCTTCTTTTGTACCACAAAGTGCGACCGAGCGCCGGTATCCCGTCTTTTTTTTTACGTTTCTTTTTCTTTTTCTCTTTCTCAGAAATTCAAAGAACGTGGACGCAACGGCCATCCATTATTGCTCAAGTAGCGTCGGGCGGCGCGGGTCATCTCAAGCTGATCGTGAGTGCGACCGCACGCCACAGTTATCCATTGCGCTTCCAATTGTGTCTACAACAAAGGAAAAGGAATCTTTTGATAATTGCAATTTCAGCGTGCAACATACAATACACCTGTAGCAACAGCGGGCTGTGTTGTAATATGAAATTTGTTTCATTTAGTAGAATACTCTAGTTAATCGTGCATTACAGATATGAAATCTAATATTCGTTGTGATACAAATAATATTACACAATTTATAGTTAGCTGCAATCAGTCAATAAATTGCCTATTAATTAATTAGATTCTAAAGCTCAATCAAGTTGACGTTTATAGGTACACGATCTGCGTAAAAAAAAGACAAAGTGTTAAACGAGTAACTCACCTTGGTACGTTTTACCGGCCTGATAGGCAGAGGGCTGAAGATAGAATAAGGACTGTCGAATGCGTCGAACGTGATCGCTCTCTTGGCATTCGGCTTCCGTTGTACGGACGTAAAGTCGTGGGGAGTCTGGAAAGGATAGACACACTAGCTACAGCCGGCAAATAAGAGATATTCTTAGAAAAAAAATAGAATTTATATTTTAAAGAGTGTGTGAATTTAAAGGGTACGAGAGGAAAGAAGAGGAAACGATTTGAGACAAGTAATTGACAAAGAGATACCGATCGAAGCTTCTTCGAGAGGATTAAGGAATTGCGACGACACATCTCGCTGAGTTCTTCTCTTGTCTTTTTCAGAGAAAGATAGAGAAAGGAAAAGAAAGAGAAGAAGACTGCCCACAATTTGTGGAATGACTAGGCTCTTAGGTAAGGGCGTAAAGGCTGATTTTGGGCAAGGATCTTTGATTGTATAACGCTCCCTGTATGAGCTCGAGATCTTTCATCTCCAGACTCTTTCTCAACTCACTAAATTACAATTTAAGAATCTCTTAATTATTTTTGTATTTCCCGTTATTTTCTATTGAACTTTATGTGATGAGAAAAATAATACAAATCTCTTTAAATGTCTTTTTTTAAGAAAAAAAAAATGGTCTTAGAAAGACAGCTAATGCTTCATCTCAATAGTCAATTTGGACAAATATCTAAAGAAAAAGAAAAAAAAAGGGACTAGGCCTTCACATTTTAGATTCGCGCCGTGTACTAGAATCGTTCTCGACTGGCTGTCTCGCATAAATATCTTTGGATTGGGAAATGATTGAGGTACTTTGGTACGCTAGGCCAGGCCTGTATAAGGAAAACTGTTTCAGTTAGTGTCTGCAATTTATTAGTTAGTGTATGTATGCAATTAACATGCGACAACTCAATATATCATTAAAAAAAAGAAGAAAACAAGTACATATATAAATAATATAAATATTTACATATATATTATTTTATGTATAAATATTAATAAAAAAATTAAAAAACCATTATGCTCGTGCAGGGCTACATCGAGGATTCGTTTTAAAGGACGAAGAGTTGACATGGAATGGATGTTAACATGTTGTTAAATGACAAAATTTACGTAGGATCGATTGTACGATACCCTTCTCCATGCTACTGCCGCATATTTTACAAGCATTGTCATTAATATATTAGCCATTCGTGATTTGTTATCAGAATCCATTCTCAGCGAAGTTAATAAGACTGAAGCAAACAAAAACGAAACAAGATCGGTCACCTGCCGATTGTATGTACAAGCTTACAACGAAATAATTAATAATTTAATTTTTGGGGCAAAAGAAATGACCATGATTGGCAAGACTAACAAATGTCTGTCACGAATGTATGCGTAAACAAATTTAAATACTTTTTTCTTGGTCACAAATGAATAACATAAACGTTTTCTTTCATTTTACGATGTATAAATTAATATTTATAAAATAAAATTAATAGTAATATTAAATAAGTATAAATAATTAACGGCCAAGATTTCGGCACTGGTACAAGTTTCAATAAATAAATTGAGTGACCTTAATGTAATTTATATACAGTGTGTCTCACGACTCGCAATCATAATTTTAATAACATATCTTAAATAAAAAATAAGATAAAAAACCTAAGTCAGTAATAACAAGACTATAATACTTTTCAAATGGAAAGTATTTACAGAAGATAATTCCATTTGAAAAGTATTACAGTCAATCTCAACATTGTCGCCTTAGGATTTTTGTCTTATTTTTTGCTCAGATGTTATTAAAACTACGATCGCGAACTGTGGGATACCCTATATAGTATTATACCTAAAATTAACAAAAATGATAATCTTTGGATTGGGCAACATTATGCGACGAAAGAAATACAAATAGCAGTAGAAGAAAAAATAAAGAATTATCAATATCTCCTCCACTAATTGGATTTTGTTCTCAAATAATGAATAAGAAGCATTATATAAATGAGATGAGGATACAGGCAAAAATTTAAGTACAAAGACATAGCGTTGAAAGAAAAGTTAGAAGGCCGGCTAGCGTGTCTAAGGACGATTGGTACGAGAATAATACCAGGATAGAGCGGGTTGATCATGAATTTGTCTTTGATTTTGAATACGTTGTTCTACCTTTGTAGGACTGGTTCCTGCCGTTAAAAAGCTATCTTCCAGCGCCATAGATGCAGGTGAGAACAGTGTAGAGGTATCCAAACTTTTACTCTATGATAGAAGAAACAAGTAAATCATTATCTATTTATTTCAAACTTCTTGAAGTTTGAAAATGTTTTCAATGAACATAACAAAATAATACTACATTATAGATGAAATTGTGACTGGCGTCACATATTTCTGGATTTATCAAATAATTTCTAAAGACTTATCACTTATAATGTTTGTGTTCATTGAACGCAACGTGCTTGAGCAATCATTTGAGAAACATACTGGTGTTTCCACGAGGAAACTAATGTCAGAGCTATCTTGAGCCCAAGCCTGAGAAAGAGCCTTTCGCGCACGCTTTCCTCCTGGTGCACTATTCTCTTTACCGCGCCTTCGTATTATCATGCTGTTGTAGCCCGAGTCTTGATCCTGAATCGTACTCGTTCCAGCCTCGTTCTCGGTCTCCTGCTTTATTATCTCGGTCAATGCATCCAGGCGACTAGGAGTAGCAGGCTGCTGTACCGCTCCGGTTCGCCGTTCGACCTCGGCCAGAGCATTTTTGAATGGCGTTGGAGTTCTTGGTGTATTACCATCTATAAAAGTGACAAGCGAGCCTGAGAAAAATCTTATTAAAAATTTTATTTAAAATGTCCTACGTATAAACATCTTATTAGAGATTTCGTAAAATAAAAGATAATAGATTTGCAAATTTGGGATTCGTTTGAAACTCGTAATGACACACATAATAAATTTTATAAAAAATGTACCGGTTTGACTTCGTCGAAAACCGGTAGGCTGTGGGGTCGTAAGCGGACCAGGACTGCTTCCCTTGGGCGTACTTGCGCGCGGCCAGGTTTCTGACGGACTCAGACTGTTCAAGAATTGCGAAGGGCTAAACGGAAGTTGCTTGATAGGAGTCGAGGGGGTGACATTTCCCGTTTGCACTTGTTGGGTCGTTACGATATATTCCGATTGGTTCCCGCTATCAGAAATATCTATCCTCTGCAGCAAACTATGCGCGTTCTTGCGCCTACGTAATATAGGTGGTTGACTCTTCTTCTCCACATGCTGCTCGGGTATATCTTCCATATCGGGCATCGGTGTCAATTTTATCTCCGAACTCTTCGAATCGGACATTTCATTTTGTATTTGCAAACTGAAATATCTACGAAAAAAAATGGAGAAAGTTAAAGAAAGCCCGACAGATAAACGGACATTACGCCGTTCGTTTAAAAAATGACATACTTGGGTAACGACGAGACCGTCTCGACTTTTGCTCGCGATTCCCTTTTCGACGGAGACCCACACTTTTCATTGCCATGCCTGTTTAGTTGTAACGCGTTTTGATATTCTGCATGCTGTTCCCAATTTCTGGCCCAATCTATGTGCTGGAGGTTGAGAGTGTGCGAAGAGCTACCCGTTGCTGTCGAACTAGATGGGGCAGCCTTCATCTGATTGTCTTCCAGAAGAAGTGGATCCCTTACGGTCCCTTGCGTATTTTTTCTCTTGCTTCTGCCTAAATACAGTAAATTTCGTTCATTTCATGTGTTCTATCGAGTCTAGCAGGGATTATAAACAGAATCATTACGTACAATTTAGCAAGGAAAAACATATCACATTAAAATTTATATTTACGACATTATCAAAATTTATCATTGCTTATATCGTAAATAATACCTTTTGTCACAGCTCTTCCTTCTTCGCCTTCATATTTCCTTCTCATCGTACTATTCCAATGATTTTTAATCGCATTGTCAGTCCTGCCTGGTAAGAGCTTGGCGATCTTTGCCCATTGATTGCCAATCTTACGATGGGCCTCGACGATTATATTATCCTCAGCCTCCGTCCACGCAGTTTTCTTTATCTCTGGATTCAAATGATTGTGCCATCGTTCTCGACACTGTTTACCAATCCGGCCTCTAAGATGCCGCGCTATCAACGTCCACTTTTTCGGGCCATATTTTTCTACAAGTTCCACCACTTTCTCATCTTCCTAAAAACAGAAAAGTTTCTAAAATGTAATAAAGAAATGTGTATCCATATATTTAAAAAATATATATTTTGTAGCAACAAGAAATTCGTATGCATTATATCTACGTTGCATTTAAATCGCTTCTCTTAATACATGAATGCAATATAAAATTTTAAGGCTAAAATACATATTATTCGATAATGAAGTAATCGAACAATTTAGTCAACTTTCTCCGGCAAAAAATTCAATTTCAACAAAAAATGTTACGTCCTAAATATTACGTTCCACATTCTCTAATCATAAATAATATTTGATTTGTCATAAGATGACACTCGAGATGCGAGTATAAGGGGATACCAAGCAGGTATCTCGACCAAGGGATATCAGTGGGAAACGCCATAATCACACGTACGCGTACTCGATTCTCGGAGCCGTGTTACTTGCCCTTGGCTGTTGCCAAGTGCATTGGCACGGCGACGCAGCATCACCGCGGCCCAAGCTTTTTCTTATTGCATACCCCACCGAGGCGAGCGGCAAACACGAGTGTCGAGATCCTTATGTCTGTATGCGGTTCGCCTCGTGTAGGTGGTATGTGCAGTGCCGTACGATGTTATGCTACCCAGTGTTCGACATTAAAAAACCTGACTACAACGTGATCGCTTCGCGACATCAGTGCGGCACTTGGTCGTTCTAACAGCGCGAGAAAAACTTCAGCTTCGGAAGGGTCTTTTTGAAACTTTAATGATTTCTGTAAATAATTCAATAATTTTGGAGTTATATAAGAAAATTCAGTAGAGTGTGATTCTAAACATACGCATACGTTTCACTGTACATATATCTTCAGTCTAAGATTATCGAAGATTGAGAAAATTTGGAAAAGGTTTTCGAGATGATGAGGATAGGATGAGAGATTGCCCACCTCTTTCGTCCACGGACCCTTGACCAACTCCGGATTCACGACCTTCGCCCATCTCTGCTGGCACTGTACGTCGCTCCGATCTGGGAACTGGCCGGCTATGATGTCCCATCGCAAACCTTGCTGTTCCGCGCTGCTTACTAGCTGTTTCAATAAAGCGTCCTGCAAGAGGAAAGAGTGTAGGAAAGCGAAAATATTTCGTTCCACCTTGCCCACGGCAATTTTATTCGCGCGCCTTAAATGCACGAAACGAGGAAGGACGGACGCATGGGAGAGATCGATCGACCCTCGTAGGCTTTCCCACGTGAAGCCGTGTAAGTGCATCCTATGTTCTATGGGGTAACCGAGGCATCTGCCTCCCGACACGGCGGGCACTCGCTGCAGAAAATACGAGGGGTAGACATTTTTTTTCAGGGGGGAGCCGCATGCTCATTGTTTTCCCCCCGTTCTTTTTCCCCTTACTACTTGCTATATGGAAGCGATACATGTAACAATATATATGCCTGGCATATAAAAACGTAGCCGGAAGCAATATAAATGTAAAAGTTCTGCCGGGAGAGTTTTTCGGACAAATAACAAAATTTGCAAAAAAATAGATTTTATTTTATATTTGCGATTGAAACATTATTAAAAGTTTTCCTCGATAGATTGACAAAAAAATTCAAATGAAAGAATATATGTAATTAATATTTGTGATATCGAATAGCTTAACAATAAAAAAATTAATTAACAATTAATTAAAAACGTAAAAAAATTAATAAAAGAGAAAGTGCTATTCTATGCGAAGACACATAAAAGAAAATTATTCTGTATTTAATGCTAGATAACTGAAAAAACATATGACAAACTTACTTCTTCTTTGGTCCAACGTCCTTTATTTATGTGTTTTCCTTGCCCGTAATTTGTGATGTTTGTGGGAATTTGAGTTTGCGCTTGATTTTGTACTTGATTGCCTTGGCTAACCGGTGTGCCGTAATCGATGTCGGACTCTCCTCCACTGCTAGAATCGTAACCAGACCGAGACCTGGAATGAAACAATGGCATTGAAGTGATAACTCGTATCAAAACAAACAATATAAGCAAAGACATTTAATGAATAATTTTTAGCATAATTAGTTAAAAATCATCTCTAAAATATTTACAGCTTCTAAACATTAAATTTGATTTGATCTCAGTGACTAACAGATAACAACGTAATATGGCACGTGTCAGGTTCCATTGTAGACGTTGATAAAGAAATAAAAAAAATACTCGACATTCTTATAGACTTAATAACGTCGGTAAGAAGTAGAAACTGGTAGATTAGATTCCATCAACGTAACTTCCTAAATATCGCTAATAATATGGTCCTGTAGGAAAATTAGCGTCTTCCTTCCCGCAACGTTCGCTTATAATCACCCGCGCGAATCAGGACTCCACGACGACACAAAAGCCGAATACGGAAGCTCCAACGAATACGTGTATCTTCTATCTATCCGGGAAGTAGAGGTTGAGACGGGAAATCACGGATGGGTGAGTATCCTTCCTGCCCTGACTCTTCCTCCCTTTTCCTTCTTTCTTGTCGCGCGACTTTTATCGTCGCCGCCCTCTCTTAATTTCGCCACCATCACAAATCGGGAAGCAAGTCCGACCGCGAAAACGCCGGTCTTTGCGGTTACAAACCACTTGATCCTCCCTCGCTCTGCGACTTCCTGTCATGTACATTTCGTACGAAGGTAATTGGAGCGCTTCCTTATTAGGCTTTTGCATCCTTCGCATACTTACCCCAACTACCCCATTCCCCTCTCTCGATCAGAAGCCTTTCATGATGAAACGACGCAAGTTATAAAGGACTAAAAGCGTACATTAATTAATACTTTTTAACTTGATTTAACTTGATTAAAAATTTAACTTTATTATTTAGTTAACTTTATTAAAAAATTGCCACCCTTTATTTTTGGAATATAGCACGCTTATACTTATTATATTAATAAAAATGGCAAAAGGTAGAAAGTGGAAAATTTAACTTTATCGACATAATTTTCTAAATGCTGCTAATAATATCCTGCAAGGAAATGAACACATCTTTTCTTCCGCGACGTTATTTACACAAGTATGTGTGTAAGCATATATAACTTTTCATCATTTTGCAGGTCAATCGTCGGTACTCATTTAGAAACGAGATCGGAGATTCTCTAAAATTCCTCGGGGAAGCCAAAACTCGATCTCTCAATTACATCGACGATTAAATTCTGGAAATCTAATTTCCGCGAATTCCGGAGTACGAGAGTTTCGCAGAGGTGGGTCTCTGGGCGCTCTCCGAATAACAATGCAACCGAAAACAGAAGGCAATGTTGAATGCTTCTCGGTACGTGCCGTGCAATCTGCCTCGCCCTCGCTTTTTCCCCTTTCCCTCGCCCCTAACAGCTGCATACGCCGGGGAGAGAGTCCGGGGTGAGCGACTGGAGATATAGTTAGCTTATGCAACGATAGCAACGAAGCACCCGCGGACGTATGCGTGTGTCGTAAACATATGTGTGCTGCAGATGGCCTGGGGTTCCTATCGTCGCTTCATACATGCCGGACGCCATCGATCGAGTCGTCCTCGCCCCTAATGAACCCCTATCTCAATCAGGTTTTTCATAAATATCACAGGAAGAAAGGAAAGTGTCATATATTGACACAACGAAATGCTATATTATGTCACATTTGTGCTTGAAAAATAAATCTTCGTAAGAAATTATTTTATTTTATTTTTGTTAATTTTTGTCTTAATTGTGTATATTTTAAGAGACTGCACGTGATCTTTTATTGTATGTGGAATATAACACGCAACTCTAACGCGATTTATTTCTAGCCGCGTGGACGGTTGCTACGCACCGTAGACGATACGAAAGATGAAGTTACGTCATCACGAGTGGCCCAACACCATGGAATGCAAACAGGCTAAAACGACACCACTCCCGTTTAATTATGCTCGAAGAAAGAAACTCTCTCATAACAGCGCGGCTGTCTGGAATAATACTAGTTCCTGATATAATATTATTCGCATCTAATAGTAAAAAACCTCATTTTATCGTATATAATATGTACCAATGAAGAAGCCCAATTGTCATGCCAATAAATTGACTCTAAGAGCCTCAATGCACGAAAAGATAAATTAAGATGTAATCGCGTACCTCAACTAATAATTAGAGTCGATTTTTTACATGATAAAAATCGATAGCGCCATACCCTGCAACTTTTATTAATCTGCAAAGAATATCGTCCGCAGGTGTATGTTTACATTTATGCCAAACAACGTCTTGAGAATACATAAGAGTCTGTGTAAGGTGTACCGTAAAAAGATAAAGCAGGAGTGTAACGGCATGTGTCGAGAAAGCATCGCAATCATCATAATTACTGTGAAAATAATAATATTTAAGTCGCAGTTATTTATTCGTATTCGGAGTTTCATATACATATACACTGAGAGAAAAATATTTACTTTTGGCCCAACCATAATTTTATAATATTTCTAACACGAAATATGATTAACTTAACTATATGCGTCATTGTGTTAACCATAATTATCGTTAGAAATATTTTAAAATTGTAGTTGAGGCTAAAAATATCTATATTTTTCTCCCGGTGTATTCTTCCCAGAATTCTTCACACTGCAAACTTTCCCATGGAATAATGAAAATTAATTTTACAGAATAAACAAAATTAAAAATAAGGATAGTCAATTTCTTTATATAAATTAGGCGACAGTTTTTTTCAGGAAATAATATGGATAAGTATTAAGAATTTTTATACACATACATTTACAATGTTCTCGTTAGAGAGAAATTGTCTCACTAATTCTTGTTAATAACAGATATCAAATTAGCACAGGAATTTCTAGCAAGTTACGTAAAGGCTCACGTCTTCGCGGAACTTCTAATCGCCGCGCCTTCCTTGAATTAAAATCCTTCAGGCACGTGGCGTGCCCAAAAGGACTTCTTCCACATTCTTCACCTTTCGCGAAAACACACCGGCTTAATCGCGGCCCCGATACAACGAACGAAACCGTCTCTTACCTGAAGTGAGATAGTGGACAGATGGAATATTCCCATCTAATCAGATTCGATTGGCAAATAAGAAGGTGAGCAATAAAAAAAGATATTTGCATACGCAAAAGAAAAATTATATTTTAGCTTAATAAATAAATCTCTAAATATAAAGAGAATAATAAATGGCTAGACAATTAAGCGTTATCCAAAATTTTATATTGTGATGCAAAAAATTGAAAGTTTTGAGTAAAAGTTTTCGCTATGTTACGCATTACATTGTTAGATGTAAAAATCTTTATCAAACAGATAATAAAAGTAATTGGAAAATATTTATTTCTAAAGATCGACTGTCACGTTATTTTTGAACTGAAAAAAGTTAAATATAGCAATACGATAAAGGGAAAAACCTTCATCATATATATATATATATATATATACAATTATTTCAGCAAATTGTACATATATATGTATCGAATAATATATCCGAGTAAATTTATCGGTAGCTTTTACTCGAGAGGCGCGACAACAGAAGCAGGTGCCGTCAACAGCTGCTTACTTGCCTAGGAAGATGAACGATGTGTCTTTTATCATCGTGCAAAAATTTCCTTTCTCAAGAGCTTTATAGCTCCAATATACATAAAACACACGTGCACATAACACGTGTATATCACGATGTGTATAATAGATTGTAAATTAGCCTTTAACGCGACGCAAATAATGAACGGGGAATAAATTCGACATCGGCTGTTGAACGCATTCAATTTAAGGCTCATCGTTTATTCGCTCAATAAATTTTTAGATCGTGTAATCCATACTCTCATGATCCACGTTTAAGCTTATCGGGCCGTACATTCGAGCCAAGATTCTCCGAATAGGTGTATGAGACGCGAACGGACGTCGCTAAATTTTCAGAAACAATAAAAACGATATCGCGGGACCAGGCGATCTGACTTCTCGTGAGAACGGGAGAGAAAGCCCTGGGCCGTGCGTGCCGAGGTATGGACATCTGCCAAAGTCCCGAACTTTCCCCTCTTTTTTTTTCCATGCGCACTTCTTCCGTTCACGTTCAGCGCTCACGCGTTCATTTCGCCTTTACGACACGTACACATACACACACCGGGCGCCCTTAGCTCCTCTTCCTTCTTTCCTTACTTCCTCGCTTCCGCCTGTCGCGCGTCACGCAACAATAAGGTCATCGTGCAAGGCGTCCCTTCGAGAGAGCGTGTATGAAAAGTCCGCCGGCGGAGATCGGCGATTACGACTCGGCAAAACAAACTTTGACAGCTCGAGGCTGTAACGGCTAATTCTCAGGGTAGTTAATTACCATGTTAACATAAATTTTATATCTGGAATCATTACTGATTAATTTCAATTCTTGTTAATTCTTCATAGCAAAAAGTATTTTTTCAAAACATTGTTTTTATATTAATTATAATATTTCAGATAATAATCTCATACAAAGATCTTTAATTATATATTTTCTGATTATAAATTTTCTGATAGAGAATTCAAAGCACCTCCTTTGGCTTCACTTTTCGAGGGGCTTCCCCTTCCCTCGTTTCCTTGGCACAAGCCAGCCCTTGAAAAAAACTCTTTATCGCGCAAAATACAAATCGGCATTTATACGGCTTATCGGGCGAATTGCGCGGAACCCCGCGCGCCCGTTACATCCCCCGGCGTACGTAACAGAACGGGGATATTGGGTCAACGCAAATACAGATCCCGCCGCCGCGTTGGTCGCGTGCGACGACGCCCGCAACACACAATTGATCCTTTCGTCAATTTTCTAGTGTCCGGGACCAGGTGTATGGGATCCAGGGAGCGTTCGTTCATGGCTGCGGCGTCAGCTGCCCCCGGTGAGTCCCACCCTCTCGTCCCCGGTCTCGCCTGCGATCACCCGAGATACCGGCGCTTACGATGACGCGTGCTCCAGCCCCCGCATCCCCGCGCCGCGGCATCGTAGGACTCGCGTCCGATGACACGAGTTGTCACACGAATCACGATCGCTCGCTGGACCGGAGTAAATCCTTTTAGAATTTGCGTCATTCACGAACGGATACTCTCGTGTCACTCTGTCAATAAACTGGACTATCTTCGTTGATTACCGATATTAGCATAATAAAACAGTGAGAGATAAAATATTATAAAATAATAATGTTTACCATTGTGTTCGGTACAATATATCGTAATATATAAACATTTAATTCGGAACATCGTATTTCCAAAAAACATATTGACTTTTTGGAAGTGGAAAACATATCGACTATTTAAAATTATTTATTTTTAAGAAACCAATGTACTTTTTCTAATATTCTAAATTAAATTATAGGCATACATTATTATATGAACTAATGCAAATTATTTTTGTACTTAATCGATAATATAAAAATGTTGTTTGACATTTATCATATCCACTCAAAAAGTTAATAAGCATTTTTCATAACATTCCTATTTCATTGAAGAAGAAGAGAGAAATAAAAAAATATAAACCTGTCGCAACTTGATTTAATAGAAAGCAAAAAAAAACTAAAAGGGAATTAGAGAACATGAGTCATTGTTATCAGATGGGAAAGGGGGGAATCCTAATTATCTATTTAATGAAAGGAACAAAACGGAGATCATTGCTAAGTAACACGAGGCGTTATCAAATCCATTATGTTTCTAAATATATAACTGAGTGCATTTAGTGACAACGAAGGCTTTTCGATTTCATCATAAAAATTCCAAGGAATCAAGCTTTCTTTCCATTCCAGTGATCTCTTTCGCTGTCACGAAACGGACGAGACTCCGGTGGGCTCTCACGCTTGACTAAGTAAGGTTATTGACATCGCAGAACCTGTTTGGATTAAAATATCTGGTAGATTCCTCTTTTTTGAAAAAAAGAAGAAGCAAAATAATCAAGCTATTAATAATTTCGTCATATATAAAAATCAAAGTCAAAATGAATCGATATCAAAGATTAAAACGCGAGACGCGATATTATTCTTCGGTCAACGCTAAAGGAAAACGTTGCTTTGACATTTTAATCCGATTGTTTATGCACAGAGATTACAAAAATCCAAGTATCAAAGTCTCGCGAAGGAAAACCTGACGAGTTTCTCGCCGCGCGGGCGCGCGTCTAGACTCGACTCGAAATCGCTGGAGGATGGATTCCCGATGCCGCAACCAGGTAGTTTGGCGCACAGCGTATTTTAATGAGGCCGTTCGTGAAGGATCATCGCACGGAAGGCCACGGGGCAAGATATACAGGGCCGCCGAGAGATGAATTTCGTGCGCGCGTCGCGCCGGTTCAGACACGCACGGCGTGAGTACGAAGCGGGTAGGTATAAGCGGATAGGTAAGCATACGTATGTATACCTTATACCTACACGTGCGTTTTATACACACGCGAGGACCGTGCGGGCCAGCCAGCCAGCCAGCCAGCTAACCAACCAGCCAGCCAGCCAGCCAACGACATCAGGGTGGAAGTCTTTACCGAAAGACATCTGGCTACCACCTGCCTCGATGCCCTCGCACTCGCTCCATCAAACTTCCCCATAATAGAACGCTCCCCGACATACGCACCCGCTCTCATATGACGCGTGCACGTGTGAGAAGGTACGTAAGTGTGTGCGTGCATCGCGACCGTGTGACTCATACCGGCGCGCAGGTATGGGCCTATGCGTGGACGCGCCGGCAATAATCGAGTGATCGCGCACTCCTCTCGTTCCCGTGGGGTTGCACGAAAATACAGGTTTGCGATAAGGGTCCTCGCGTTCGTGTTCGAAAATTAAATATTCATCCGCGTCCTCGATCGTTCCGTCTAATGCGACGACGAAAGTACCTATTTCCGCATTGACTGTATTGTCATCGTGATGGAGATACGTGTACGAAAAACTGGGAAACCGTACACCGGAATTACATATTTGTTGCCACGACTTTTACGGAAATAATATAATTAGATTATTTCCTTTTCAGAGCATGCGAGATCACTTCAATAATCATTTATATATATGTATGTGTGATTTTTTATAAATTATAATATATAATCTAATTATTATCCTCTTTGCGATTTTATCCAACGTTTCTCTTTATAATTAACTTTGGACAGAGGGCCCTTATTTTCTCATAAAATTAAAAAATTGTGAAAAGTTTGCTTTGATCAAATATTTGAAAAATTATATTATATCAAATACTAATTATTCAGTAAGAAATTGTATGATTATTCTATATTTCTACTTTCTCCCCCTGTTCTCTAGATATAATAGTACACATTAACCGGTCATTCACTGGTGCATCTACCTTTATAACTATCTCTCATTACCATATATAAAAAAAAGTTTTGTGTTTATATACATATATGTATGTATGTATATATAAAATACGCATGCGCGATGCCCAAGACGCGTCTACGAGACGAATTCCATCACCTCTCCGTGAAAAAAAAGGCGGGAAGACCCTCGGCAACGTGCGCGCGCGTTTCATCCCTCTCGTTCGCCGAGGTGCGCCTCGTCGCCATACACCACGCCTTTTATCCCCGTGCCCATTGCGAGGCGATTGTACATCGGACGAGCCACCCGGTGCTCGTTCCCATGACAAGTGCGATGGGTATTTTCACTCGTGAATCTTTAATTCCACCGTGGGAATCGAGTCTACATAGACCGAAGATCTGCGCCGAACACACTGCACCAAGTTTATGTGTGTGTGTGTGTGTGTGCGTGTGTGCTTGTGATCCGATTAGATTACATCTTCCGCAGTCGAGATAGAATGTGATCCTTTGTGTCACGCGGAGATCACTGAGGGGGAGGAAAATATCTCGCGGAAATTATCTCGACTAAAGTTCAAATCTGGGTCTGCAAAGTTGGACCCCGAAATGTGAATTTTTACAAAATTGACATGACACATTGGATTGTCCCCAAATTCTCCACTTTTATCCGTAAATAATCATTTTTTGTCCATCTTACAAAAAAATTAAAAATAAAAAAATTTTTATCATCAGCACCCCTAAGATAAGCCTTTCAAACTTTCGTGTGATAGAGTCTTAAACAAAGCACAAAATGTAACAAGTTTATATTTATTTATATTATTATACAATATAAAAAGGATAAGAAAAATATAATACAAATAAAATAAAATATAGACAATAAGTACGCAATAAACATAAGAAGCGATACATTAAGAAAATGTTCAAAGACTAAATAAAATCTGATATTCTATTGGAAAAGAAAGTTTTTCCAACTCTGATTAAAAATGTGATATAAAAAATATACAAATACACTTTTTATTTCTTGGCTATTCAACATTTCTTTCGTTCTTGTTATTTCACGGCGCGTTTTAATATTCCGAATATTCATCCAATTCTAAGCAGTAAATTAATTGCGCATTATATATGATAATAAATGCGAAACGTCCCGTCAGTCTCCGAAAGGTGGTACAGTGCTCGCTAGACAAGATTATTTAGGGGCTTTTTCAGTTCAAGCAGATGCTAAAAAATCAAGTTCGCCCTTGCAGCCCGTCAATCGGCATTGTCTACCCCGGAGTGCGCTAAATCGATATCGAAACATAATGAAAAGGAAAGAAGAACGGGCTGCGAGAGCAGTCGTAGGGCCGCGGTCCATCCCATCTTGAAAGAAGTCTCCTCAAGGGGCCCGGTCGCGAATCTCGTCGGCAACCCCCTTTGAAATTTGTTATTTGACGTTTTAGGGTGGCTTTTTTTCTAGTCGCCCCGCACAGTCCGATTCGGCGGAATTTTAGGGCAACGACTGCCAGCTGTCCAGACGCGATTCAGTTTTAAATTCGATTGTAGAACTCGAGAAATTTAATCACAACGCGCTCTGGGCATTGAAGAAACGTCCCTCCGCACGTTGACTTCAATTCTAATGACTGCGAGGAACTCACAGATCTCACCGACATTCGTAAACCCCCGGAGGAGGACGGAGCTGAAAGATAGCTCTCTGCCGGAGAGACCACACGCGACGCGAGTACAATAATACGCGATCTATTTGTGTAGAGACCCCGCGGAGCGCAAGTGATGTATGGCTAATGAGAATTCGGCAGCATTTTATAATACTAAAAGAAGAAAAGCTTTTAATCAATTTATCATCTTTGATGGTTATCATTGCAAAAACTTATCGAATGATATCGACAGATGTCATGAGAGTAGCTATCGAGAAAATAGATAAGTGGAAATTAATTGAAATAAATTAATAACAAGAGTAAAAATTGACAATTTTATTTCAAACATATTCTTTAATTTAAAAATAAAAATAAAAGACAACCGAGAATGAAAATTGCAGAAGATTTTGAATGAAGAAATTTTGAATTTCTACATACATTTTGACGATTGTAAGCTACATAAAAGTCTTGCGAATCGATTTACTTTGAAAAGAGGAATCGTATTATTATTGTGATATCAATATCTGCTATTATTATTGTGATATCAATATCTGCTACGTGGCAATGATATTGACCACGTGGAAATCTACAAAAAGAATTAGAAGATGGAAGATCTCGAAACATGTCGTTTCCTGTCCGTCTTCCTGGACAGCCATTCATATTTCTCTGTGTTTGCGCGGAGCTAACATCCGTCTTTCTACTCATTGATTTCGTAGTGGTCTATGCTAATGCCGAACCTCCCAATGCTACTCGGCATTCAAACTTAATAACCTCTCCAAGATCTCGGCTAAGTGTGAAATCACGGAATTGCTAGGTCTACCTTCATGGCAATCTTGTTGTTGCTAAGTGAAACTTTCATATCTTCCACTATTCCTTTTAATTTTTCGAACCAACAAAACATTCGACAATTGCATGAAAAATAGTTGCTCGAGTTCATAAAACTTAAAAGTTTTTTTATTTATTTAAAAAAAAATTTCTCCATTAGAATGTATTCTGCCCCTAAGTTCTTTTTATAAGGATTAAAATAAAAACGGATATAAAAATAGGCAAGTAAACGTATATAAATATATTATGTATATATTATGTATATGAATATCAAAAATGCAAGATAATATAGAAAATATATTAAAACGTAAATAAATAATTTTTAATTTAATTTATATACACAATTTATATGAAAAATACTAGTCTCATGATCTGGTTCCGAAAAGAGATCCGGATGACAAACAGAATCAAGCACAAAGCGCTCTTTTTCACGCTATGAACAATAGCTCTCGGACAAATGCAAAAGAAATGCAAATGAAAAAAAGAAAGTGGACATCATAGCATCATGAAACGTCGTCTAATCAAAACGAAAGCGAATGGGGATATGTCTCGCAAGGAATACTTCTCTTGACGAAAGAACGGAACCGGGCCCAGGGTCGGACCCAGAGAGAGAGAGAGAGAGAAAGAGAGAAGAGGTACAAAATAAACGATGCACAAATTCCCAGCACAGAATTGACCTGGAACCGGGTTTAAATCTCCTTAGTCAACCTAGTCCCCCTGTCTCTCCCGCTCCCCCTTTTGTCTTGCCGAGACTGTAAACCTGCGAGGACGACCGGCCAGAAAAAGACGAATAGTCGCCTCACCGTTTCTTTCAGCCTCGAACGCTCCGAGCGTTTTGAAGAGCGCGCAATAATTGTACACTTTTGGGTACCATGTCTCCACCATGCTGAGAGTAACCACGATGTTACCCCGGCACATTCTTGTCTACCGTCCATCCGTTCGTCTTTGACGCTTGTCGAGCTTTTTCGCTCTTCGTTACCCTCTTCCTAAGAATGGAATATGGTGATGACCGAAATATTTTTCTCGCAAGATATTACTGCACAAGGTATTTTTTGGATTGGATTTCTGTGTCCCTGACAGATCGGAGAATTTTCGGAAGTAAAATATTTATTTATTATAGCATCATGGTTTCTCCCGAAAAGGATCTATTGTATTTTTTCTACTAATTTTTACATGTCTAACTAAAGGTAGCTTTTTCTTAACAATACCTAGAGCAACAGTACTTTAGTTATCACATGGAGAAACACAATGAGAAGGATTAAATAAAATCTACCGACAGAAACATTCCTTCCTTTTCATAGAAAGAGAAAATATCTTCATTGTGTAACCGCTGGTTTGGGGCGCTAATAAAGTCATCGGTGTTTAAAAGTGCAGTTTCTTGAAAATAGAGAATTTTTTATCAAAATGTATGCGTTATTTAGTCGAATCGTATCTCAAAACGCTCTTCAAAATTCTCACCTTTATATCAAATAAATGTTTAGAAAAGCTCCGAAATTTTTCTGCAGTAGTCTTTAAATAATCGGTGATTGAAAATAAAGAACTTTTTGGAAATCTATCGAATAAATAATAAAACCATTTTTTAACATATAAGTACACAATATAAAATAAATTTTAAAAGACTTTTAAAATGTACATTGACGAGAAATTACAGTGAATAATCGCTTAAAAAAAAAATTAAACACATTCACAAAGTTTAAAAGAATTTGTAAATTGGCTAACACTTGAAGACCGATAAACGCCGAGATTAGATCTACGTAAGATTCATAAATTCGATAAATTAAATAAGCGCTGGAGGTGAAAATATTAACAGAAAAAAATATTAAATAAAAATATTAATAATGTCAAAAATATATAAGCATATACGAGATATGAAGTATCGCGTCTCATCTCTCAATCTTATAATTTTCTCTAATTAAAATTTAATCTAAATTTTCTGATATCAAATATTTCTTAGTAAACGCTAGCAGCAATATTGCAAGACTCACTAGCCAAGCTAATGAGAATAATAAACACGCGCCAAGCTTTACATAATCTCCCGCGCGATAACGGCCGCATCCTTTGATATCGTTGCGTTATACTTCCGTCGTCGGAATACTGCGCACATTCCCTCCACCCTTGCAATTAAATACGATACGCTGACGAGTTTTCTCTCGAGCGTTTGAATATTTATTCCAAGAGACTTTGATGTCGTAATATCTGTTGCGCTTAATTCCCTTCAGGGCGATAAGCTTACGAGGAAGATACTAAACCTACTGCTTGTATTTCGTTCGTTTAACGACAAGAGAGTGATGAAGCCTGAAAGTATCAGAAGTGATACGGAATTATCGATATTTGAAAAGTAAAAATAAACTGGAATAGTAACATTAAGAACAAAATAAAAATAACAAATTTTTGTTATCCCTAATACGCTAGAAAAATTATTTGAAAGGAGAAATTTTGAAAATTATAATCAATAATCTATAATATTTGATTTTTATAAATTGAAACTCATCTCAATAGAGAAAAGCCACGAAATCCTGGTAGACATGAAGACAAAATTATGTATGGAGTAATTAAATATCTTCGATTGTGAAGAAAAGGAAGGAAAAATTCAAATAAAAAATCCTCGAGAATTTATGGGATACATTTTTAAATACAAAGAACAGTTTCTCAAGAATCTGTGCCATTAAAATATTATTCTGCAATTCCCTCTCGTCTCTTAATATTCCTGCAATAATAAATTTCCAATCTTAAATTCCATCCTTTCATCACAATACAAGTCCACAAAGTTTGTCAGAAATAATTGTATTTATCGACCGATTAGTAAGTCGACCATATCTTTGCGACGAGAAACGAGGTAAACGAGATAAATAAACACGTGAACTACGAGCGACTACTTACGCTTCTGTGATCGGCGGTGAGCAAAAGGACGAGTGATAGGTCCCTATCTCCACGTTGTTGATCGACAATCCATTCGGCGCGAGCAACTCGTTCGAGAATATATCCATCATAAGCGACGCACGATTCCCGATGGCTGGCGGACAAGACGGGGAGCGGGAACGGGAAGGCGGGTAGAGCAGGCGGGGGAGAGCCGAGGGAGAAAGCGCGGGTTCGGCGATAAGCAGGACTCCTCCTCTCCCGCGTAGATGCTCCGAGCACCCCCCGGCTTACAAGCACTACCTCCTGCACGCGGTGACGACGCGATCCATGGCGTTCTCTCGGCGCGTCTCCGGGGAATTTTTCTCTACCACAGGAGAGAAGAATCTACCCTCACGCGGTCATGTTTACTCGCCTTCCCTCGCGGTCCCGTGCGGAAAGAGACGCCCTACAAGCGTCGGGACGCCACGCGCATCCCTTCCTCCCTCCCGTCTCTTCTGTCCCTTTCGCGCCCTCCGATTCCCTCGCGAGAGCGCGCGCTTTCTCCGTGATAGAGAACCTCGCCAGGGTAGAAGAATATCCGTCGATCCTCGATAGATCGCGTGGGAGGAGACGCGAACACTCCGATAAACGGGAAGAGGGACGGGGCTCCGACGCGCGTGCCAAGTTTGCGCGCGGAAACACTTCCACTGCCCCGAGGGTGGTCACGTCGCGCGGCCAAGCACTCGGCGATCTGGGAGGTGTCGCGAATTGTGACGATCCACTCTGCACGGCGGTCGAGTTCGGACTGGCGATCGCTATCCGAAGAGACTCGCCGGCAGCAGCAGCAGCAACAGCAACGGCAGGTCTGAACGGCGTCTAACGCTGGATTCGGTGGCGGGGAAAAAGGGGGAAAGGGTCGACCTTAGAGAGAGAGAGAAAGAAAGAGACGAGAAGGGAGAGGGGAGGACAGGAAAAAAGAGAAGGAGTGAAACTAAATGGAAACAGACAGAGAGAGAGGGGCGAAAGAGAGAGGAAGGAAAGGAGAGAAAGAGAAAGAGAGAGAAATGCACACGAGGAAACCGGCATCTCGACTCGAAGGGTGAGGTGGAGCAAAGGCGCCGTGCCGGCCGTCCCTACGAGCTTACCATACATACGCGCATGCATACGTACGCGAGGGACTCGCCAGAGACGATCGACCGGGAAGAGGCGGCGATACACGACGCAATGCGCGACCTAATGCCTGTACGGAATAATAATCGACACGATAGTCGGACAAAAGGGCGCGCGAGAGGAAAGCGCGCGCTGAGAAATCCATTCGGGCCAGCACGTCGCCTTCGAGCCAAGTTCAATTTCGTATAGATGGAGCGCGATAATTAAAATCAATCTGCTCCTGAGATTCTTTAGAATTAAATCGTAAATTCTCTATTAAGTAAATTTTCCAAAATTTACGAAAAAGGGAAACTATGTGTAGCTAAATCTGCTTTGCGTAAGGTTAAAGGTCTCTCTTGCACTCAATGCAATTCGCTATCACTTCGAACTTTAAAAAGACTTTATGTAACGCTTTATTATATCGATAAAAAATAAAGACAATGTTTATATCGGCAAATTTATTTGGCAGTGTGATTTTTTTCTCAGTAAGTACTTCTTTCAAGCGTGAGGGAATTGAACGCTTTGAGCAACCTTAAAACAAGTCCTTAAAACAAAAGGAGCGCTTTGTTGTGGGAATGTACTTTAATAGCGGCGCATACCTTGAAACTCACGGACGACGCCTTAAGCTACAGCTACACCGTTTGCTCGCAAGCGTCTCGAGCGTGGAATTACAGAACCAAGAGCGACGGAAGCAAAATTAATGTAATGAAAAATAATTGATATCAATGGCATAGACAAATAATTTTGTTATATCAAATGTTTTTGATAATATTCCTATTACGCCAGTTATGATATAATTTATAGGATAGATCGAGGCGAATCGGATCAAAATAAGAAGAGATCGTATTTATTATATTCATCAAATCTAACCATGTAAAATATAAATAATAATTATTTGTATTTTACATGGTTAAGTGTATTGATGAATGTAACAAATACAATCTCAATTCTTACTTTGATCCGATTCGCCTCGGTCTACCCTACTTTCACGTTATGTTAAAATTGATATTTATGCTTCTGACGTCCTAATATGGAACAATTGGATGTGAAACGACAAAAATAAGGAATGTTGTTAAACTGCTGAGGGTTGCACAATTTTTATGTAACTTACTACAGTGTAAATGGAACTTTAAGTCGGTTGACCCACGAAGAGGTACAGCGGGAAAAATAAAAGAAAGAAATGAAGAAAAGGAAGATGAGGAGAATTGGAAGAAAGAGAAGAGGCAAGAGAGAAGAAGGAAGAGAAGATCTGCGGCGACGCTGACGAAGAAGAGGAACGTGAGAAAGACGAGGAAATGAGAGGAAGGGACTCCGGGATAAGCCGCAAGGTCTTGGCGGTATCACGCCGTCCTGTTCTGGGAACCGATCGATTCCTTGGCGAAACACGGCAAAGGAATTGCGAATCGATGGCGCAAAATCATCGTGAAACCGATCACGCTTCAATGAGTATCAAGGATGAAAAACGCGCTGGAATTTCGGCAAGCCCAAATATTTCTTTCGGACATTGCATTAAACGTATAATAAATATATAATTTTTCTGTTAAAAATTAAATTTTTTTAAGGTTTCTTTCTCGTTATTTATTAAAGATTTATGGTTATCAAAAATAATATAATTATAAATTTTAATTTCGTAGAATTCTAATTTATTAAATTTATTAAATAAGAAACTTAATTATACTTAAAGGCAACAGCATGCTCGTCGCCCGTGTATCAATCTCTTTTTAAATACCTATGAAATTCGTGTGCTAACGTGATCAGAAAAAAATGTGGAAGCTGAGAATGGCAGAAGGAGGAAAGAAAGAGACGTCGCGTGACTCGTCCCGAAGCCGAGAACCCGCTTCGAAATTGAGAGCGGCATATGTCGAAGCTGAAAGAATATGCAAAATCTGGAAGAAAGGACTTCCTGCGAGATGTACTTACACTATGTATGCAACCACGAGAAGGCGCGTCCGGGCGAGCAGTATGCTCCACGACGACGGCTGATTCTGAGAAGAGACGACGAAGAGAGAGGAGACCGCGGCGCAGAAGGAAGAAACGAAGGAGAACCGACAGGTACATGATGCAGCCGCGGATTTTAGGAGGATGCAGGTCGCTACATGACACGGACAGGTTTTCCTCGACGGAGAACACGAACGGGCGCCCCACCGCCTTCCGGGTTCTCAATTCGGATAAAAAGAAGAAGATGCCGACCGTGACGGTCCAGCCGGAGATTACACAGCTGAGAACCGCCAGCAGCCGTCAGCCTTGCTCGGCAAAAAGGATGAATTCTGGGGATCTCACGGATAATGGACGAAGGCCTGATAATATGCGTGCAAATCGCCTGTTATTTTTGAGAAACTTCGAGGGTCATTGTTTTTTCATTGCGAAGTCTGCGTACCTGAATTTTTCGCATCACTACAATTACTGAATATTCGACTTTACTTTAGAGATACGAATAATTCTTATAATACGTAGCGACCACATAAATGCAATTTAAATTTTAATTAACTTTAATTAACTTTATTAATTGATTTATATTACTATTTTTCTATAAATTGTTTAATTATTGATTGGATATTTGTGATTACATAAAATGTCAAATGTAAGATATTAATGCAAACTAATCATATATACTAATAATAATATTAACTGTCAATACTTCAAATCTTATTTGAAAATGAAACTCATAGAAAAATAATTTTGATCTGTTTTCTTTTCTTGCAAGCGAAATTTTTCATCTGCTCTCTATTTTTTCTCTCTCTTCATTGTATCAGTTCTTTGCCTTTCGTACGGCCGAATGTTTCTGAGTCCGATTTAATTATCTCTAACCAACCCATGGGCAAGGGTAGACGTACGCACGTACACGGTAACCCCGTAATTTCGAAGGTATTAATGTCCAAGGCATCCGCAAATCGCCCAAGTTTATTACGACGGCGAAGTTCGGCCGAAGCACCGAAACGGGACTTTGACGACCGGTCCAAAGCCACGAAAAATTACGTTCAAGACTTCTTCGGCATTTCATGCCATACTTCAAGAAGATTTATTCATGAAACAGGTCCTCGAAAATAAAAAAGGGAACCTGAATTTTATCAGCATATTTTACTGATCATAGCAGAAGAAATGACATATGAACCCGAGGCTCGCAAATGCAATTCTTTTCGAGTTACAGACATCGGGGATTGTACATTAGTAGAAAGATTCCGACAACAGAGTAAATCAACAATGTCAAGTATGTAAATATTACATGACATTGCTCGGATATTACAGTGGAGTATAAACATGGATATTAATAGGAATAATAACGTCAACGCGATACCATGACACTATGTACTTAGCCTTCGTTTCCCACACTTACTAAATTACCTCTCAAAATTTTGTAGTATATATACATATTTTGTGGATATATATTAATCTGAGAGTAGTCACCTGAAGTGATTTTTACATTTCAACAATAAAAAAATTAAGCTCTTAGCCATAATAGGTTTTTTTACGGTTCGGAAAGATTTATATCTATTTTTTTAATTTCTTTTTTTTAGAAAATATTAACCCTACCAGGGTGGTCGCTACTTCACTATAGGTGGCGGCCACACAAACAAAAATTCAGGGCCTAAGATTTTAGGAGGATATCCATACCATATAACTGGTGTGATCGTTTAATTATCTTGTTTGTATATTTATGTGATATTTTCAATAAAAAACACTTTAGTTTACTTACAATAAAAAATACATGAGTTAAATCGTGAAAATATTGACGATTACCCAATATAGCCGCTAGAATTAAATAAATTTATGTCCATAATGATCTCAAATACAAATAGATTGTAAGGTGATCAATAATATCAATAATAAACACGATATGTAGCTAACAATAGCGACTTTTAATTGGAATATAAAAAAATAAATTGTAAAACGATCAATAATACACACATTATGTAGCTATCAACAGCGACTTTTAATTGGAATATAAAAAAAATATAAAAAAAACTCATCCGATTCACAAAATACAAATTACAAAAACTATTTCGTTGACGAGAGATTATTCTGTCCGATGATTATTATTCGCTGTTTTCCCGCGATTTTTTCTCCTCGCCGAGAATGACCAACGCGAGGCATCCCAGACACATACGCCACGCACGCGTATCGTACATCTTTCCAAACTGTGTATCAAATTTGTGTATTATGGACCGGCGTATTAAAAATCGTCGCCGGGTGTCGATCCCTGCCATGCGCTCTCGAACACGCCGTGCGCTGAATAGCGCGCATCCGCGCGACGGGTGAAAGAGACGGGGCCGACCAAACCAGGAGGGTTCGCCGCCGCTCCTCCGCCTCTGTTCCTATGAACAGGGCAGCTGTCTCCCGTTTGTTTCCGCGCGCTCGCGCGCGCGAGATGACCGTCGTCGCCGGCGACACCGAGAGGTCAATCTCGCCGAGCATTCCTGCGCTCTCGGGGCTCTGATGAGAGAATCATCCTGCTGGGCAACAATTTTATCGACTTTTATCGACCATTAAAGCGCCTTATTTTTGTACATGAACTTTACATCGCGAGAAATTTCAAATATAAATCATTATCTGTTTTATTATTTTAACATTAATTTGGGATTCTCAGAGGAGATGCAAGAGCAATCGGAGTTCGACTAACATTCTTCAATGGTCCTAACCGGTTTTTAACGGTACTCTCTCCTCCGATTTTTGGTCAACTCATTCTTATATCTGGTGATTATTCCGTAGACATCGCTCTCCTAATTTCTTCATGAATATTGTGGTTTTATTAATTTCTTATATTTAGTTAAATGCTTTTCTTGGACGAAGAGGTGACGAAAATGTGGGCAATCAAAGGCCACATCAATTTTGTAAAAATTCGCATTTCGGGGTGGCAGCTTCACCGAATGGTAGGGTACAATACGGAAAGGCGTGTGCGGCGTGTTCACGACCACGAGGAGACCGCCAGCAGGCGATGCTACACGGCTGTGTATAAGTACGCTCGTCTGCATTTGTCCCCGTCTGGCAGTTGCCATGCGGGGCACTAGGGACCCGCGGGTTGACGTCACCCTATCTCCCGACGGGCAGCTTAATATTGATAAGTGAGACTCGTCGCGTGGCGTTCTCGGACGGAGAGGAGGATCGCTCTGTTTGCGAAGTGTGTATCTCGAGGACGCACGGACGTTCCTGCGCAGTGGAGATAAAAGCGCGGGAGAGACCCTTCCGACGTTCACCGAGCATCAAATGTGGGTGGGCGAGATCCCGCGTCACCGAAAGCCCATATCGGATTACGTGCTGAAGGATTGAGGCTCGCGAATTGGAGATTAGAATTCAATGAGTCGGAACAGATTAAGATTATCTAATTGATCGAATTCTATTTTTTAATTCCTCAATCTTATTCTTATAGGCGAAGTTAAACATCAATTACATATTGTACATTTTTTTTACTATTCTACAAATTAATATTCAAGATTATTACGTATTTAGTCCAATATTATTTCAATATTTAAAAAAAAAATTAAAAAATAAATATGGATTTTTTCGATTATTAAAAAAAATTATCGCGACTAACATCAGTTTCTCATTGCTCATTGAAGTGTAAAAATCGTTCAAAGTTTCTACTTCAAGATAATTAAAGATAATTTCGACAAAAATTAAAGATAATTTTGGCAATTAACTTTTCAAATAATATCTATATTATTTTGTATATACAGATGAAATTATTAATTGCTTGATGTTTATCATATGAAGCAAGATTAAGGATATTGAATTATACAGTCGAAAACCTCCAGCGATTTTGCCGGTGAAATTAATCGGAGTACGATTGAATCCCTTAAGAATCCTTAAGAGAAATTTAAAGTAAATTTATCGATTTTAACATCGTCTCTCTTGGACCTCTCGGCTGTGCATATTTTATTTTTCGAAAGAGAAAGTCGATCCTTTTGGCGCGCGTTATTTTATACTTCTCTCGGTTATCGGATACAAGATTGAGAAAGATGAGATCGACGCGAGTGGATAAAACAAAAGTGAATGTCGTCGAAGAATAAGTGAGACTTCAAGTCATGGCACTGTATCTTCTATAAAAGACGATAAAAAGAATAACGCGATATACAATAACGTGACGAAAATTCAAGTTGAAAGTGTAATCTAAAAATTTTGTTTCTTTCATCGGTGCCTTTTGCGGGTTATTCTATACTTTTCACGGTTATTGGATATAAGAATGGAGAAAGGTACGATCGTTCTCACCAAAGAGCAAACGGAAACGGCAATTGTACATTGCATCTTTATAAAAAGCGACATGAAAAGAATAACGTAACAACAAATCGAAATACATGAATTTTCTGGTTTGAATATCTGAAGGAAAAAATGTATTTGTATGCATTAACAAAATTTATATACTCACATTAAAAAAAAAAAAAAAAATATATATATATATATATAGAT
>VBVR01000211.1:0-15366 GCA_011638315.1 Tetramorium parvispinum | reverse complement strand
TATATAGATGCTATAATCTTCACTATAATTTCGAAAAATTATTTCGAAAACATTTAAATTCATTATCTCGATGTAACAATATACAAAACAATATACAAAATGTATAAATATCAAAGTACAAAAGTACGATGTACAAATATCAAAGTCAAATATATTAATACAACTTTCCATAAGATCAGTCTCCAGTTCTGCTCCATGGACACAAATCTGAAACGCTCGTTCTCACGTACAGATGCGAATATAAAAAAAAAGACGGGGATTCTGAAACGTTCGGAAAGATCGGGGATCGGCGCGGCGACAACGTCGTCCGGGAAAAACAAATGAGAGACGACGATAATCGCAAATAGTCGAGCAACAATAATGGGCCTCACAAGTAGCGAAATTCACCTTGACGAGCCGGAGATGTTATTGTCGCTTAAAACTCTCCACTTGCCGACACGTAAAATAAACGAGGCGAAACGAGATCGGCGTATTCCTACCCTAACATAATATACCTAGCAAAACAATGCATTGGCTATATCTAACATGCAATGTATCTGACATTTTACAATGTAAAGTTAACCCAGAACAGTACACTAAAATATTTCATAATACAGAATACAATATAATGATATTGCAGTAATATTGCAACATTCCAATCACATTGCAAAAATTCTGCTAGAATATTTTGAGTTCCCTAAAAATGTAAACCCATACAGAATCTATGCAAATGTATTATTAAATTGCATATTATTTTATATTTATATATAATATATTATATTTCCCAATATTTATAATGATTTAATGTTGCTAGGATAACTCCCAATGTCATCCGAAACCTCATGCTAATAAAATTTATAAAAACAAATTAACTATTGTAGCAATATTACTGCGAAATTGCATAATGTAACTGCAAATTTTGTGCCGTACGATAAACATACATAGCAAACTGATATTATTTATCAGCATTTTGACGTTAAAATAATGTTTTTGACGACATTTCGACGTGAAAATATCAACTCGCTACCTTGGGCATCGAGATTAGACGCGCGGAAGCGTCCCCGGAGCTGCCAGGGAGGCTGCCGACCCCGCGTACACGCTCACCTCTCCGCGTCTCTCGCGAGCCCACGCGTGCTCTCCCACGCTCCACGTTCCCGCCAAAAACTTGGGGGCGTTTCAAAACCGGGAGCCGGAGGCGCGAGCGGCCCCCACGGCTCACCGAGAGGTCCCGTCCACCCCGCCTGCCGCCGCCGGGGCTTCCAAAAAGTATAATGGACTTGGAAAAACACGCGGACTAAACACTCGTCTAATTTTAAATACACCAGCGGCGGAAGGGGGGGGGGAGAGAGAGAGAGAGAGAGAGAGAGAGGATATATACAGGGCGATGCGCGTCCGAGGACGCGCGACCCCCTTTTTATTAAAGAAAGAAGCAGAAGGGGAGGAAGGGGCTCCCCCTCTGACAAACGTGCACTCACCTCTTTCTACCGAGGGACATGTTGCCGCATCGTCTCGGGGTGAACATCCGAGATATGCCTGGTGTAAACCCGCGCGCGAGAGTGGTGGAGACGCGTAGCGATTTAAACAATATGGCCGCTCTCTCACCCTCGCGGAGAGATCAATCGGCGAGGCGATGCCGCGTGATGCTCAAAGAGGGGGAGAGAGAGAGAGAGAGAGAGATCCTTATCACGTCCGGCACTGTTCCGCGCGCGCGAATTCCGACACACTCGCTCCGATCCCACGCAACGTCGCACTCGCGACGAAACCACGCGACCGATCGCGTCCCGCCGGCGGCGTTCAGTCTCGCGTGCTCAACGTTTTGACAGACCGAGGCTTCTAGAGCGCTCCCCGCAAGCTGTTTACGCCTCGCGCTGCCCGCCGAGTCAACGACGCGGAGGCCAGCCCCGTCGGTCACGCAGCCCGGCTCTGACGAGAGTGTATCTCCCCTCTCCCCCCCCTCTTCCTTGCCTCACGCAGCGTTGATCCTCTTCACCGCGCCGTACGATCGGTGATGCTTTAAAGCGGAGTTCTCACATTATCAACGGCAGCAAAGGAAAGACGCGTCCTTTTCAATGTTTTGTAAATAAAATCTGCAATGTTGATTAAATATAAATTCATCCGTTTATAATAAAAATTATTTAACTTAAATAATATATATATCTTTTTTTAAAGAGAGGAACAACAATAAAAAGACAATTGACAAACGAAAGTGTCACTAGTTGACATGTGCGACCGGCGAGTTTTTCGCGCCATTTTCGCGTCCTCCTGATTAGCTTTGAGCACTTGCGACAGCACAGATGTGTCAACAATAAACGAATGACTTGATTAAAAATGAAGTTCAGATGCAGAATGATCGACGCGGGTGCCATGCGGGATTTTACGAGTAAAGTTTACATTTTGTAATTCTAACCTCCTCCCGAGGACGCTAAACGCGAAATCTCGATGATCTCTCAGAGTCCTCGTATAATTTAATCATAAATAACTTTTTTCAGGTATCGTTAATACTATATCCCGAATGGCGAAGTTTTGCGTGCTGCGATTGACGCCGGACGAATTGTGCTTCAACGTCGGCGACGAGCGTATCCCCGTGCTCTGGGCGGTGCTCTCGCAGCAAAACTTCTTCACGGATTACGTTATGCACGGCGTGTCCGAGCAGGAGAACGAGATCTACTTGGAGTTCGACGCCTCCATGTTCGCCAGGAGCTTGAACAGTTTGAGGGTAACGGCGAGGAGTGCCAAGATTAAGTTGACCAACAAGCAACAGCCCTGTCTGACGTTCGACATCGACCTGTCCTCCCTGTCGATTGACTCGCGACAGTGCGTGCACGACGTGCCCGTGAAGCTCATACCTCGCAGAGAGTGGCCGGAGCACAGAATGCCGGACATTGCCGAGTTTGATGTAAATATAATAATGCTGGTACTAAGTTTGTGAAATTGGCATTCCAAAATATGAATTTTTATTTTTTTTAATTTATTTTTTACAAGGTGAATAAAAACGATTATTTATAGATAAATGTGGACAAATTATGGACAAACAAATATCATATCCATATTATAAAAATTTACATTTCGGAGCACCTTCATAAAGCTGCTTGTACTCTGTAAATCATACGCGATCGTTTCAATAAGAATAAAATTCTATTCTAGATATCGCTGGAAATACCGCAGATGAGGTACTTACGGCACATTGTAGACAGAATGAAAAACATGAGTTCTCAGTTGACAGTTACCGCCAATAAGTGTGGTACATTGATAATAAAGATCGAAGTGGACTTTACTACCGTGTCCACTCACTTCAAAGAACTGCAAGTTTGGGAAAGCAAGGAGGAACAGGAGATAGATGACATCTCAGCGACTGTTGCCATAAAGAAATTCGCCATGTTCATGGGTTGGGACTTTCTTCATCCAGACAGTGTCAAGTGTAACTTATTACAAGATAAGATGGTAAAACTAACTTTAGAGGTGGGAGATCACGTTCAAATCCATTATTTTATACCGGCCATTGCCTCTTGAGCAAAGGAGAAAAAACTTAGATGTAATGTTATTTAAGCATAAAATATATGTATATTTTCACAGTTCTCATTCACACATCATTTCCATTCACACGTTGGATTTTTCTTAAATAAGCTTTACGTAACAGTCGAAAATAATCCTTTATACATATAATACGATCAGCTAATTGTAAGCTAAATGTAAATTCTGTTCGCTCTCTTGCCTGAAACTCTGATGCAGCTGATCGATCTGCTGTATTTTCTGATTCAACAAGGCCGTCTGTTGATCGAGCCATTGCAGACTGTTCATGTGCGCGTTTAGAATTTTTCCGATCTGAACGATAGGATCGCTAGAGTCCTGGGCGCGGTTCGCTTCGTTTAAGTGTTCTATTATTTCCTTCAGGTCTTCCGACATGCGTTTTAACTGAGTATCGAGATTCTCCGACAAACGATAGGTGTATTCTCGGTCGGAATCCGAGACGGAAAGAGACGCCAGCTCCTTTTCCAACGGTACTAAACATTCTTGCAACTCTTTTTGTTGTCCAACCTGAACGACATGATTATTCGAATTTAATATGAAAATTTAGTAATTAATTTTACATGCAATTAAAATCGAATAGATCAAGTCTTGTTTAACTTACAACATAATCCAGCTCATGCTCCAATTGCTGCTGCTCGATTTTCACCCTTTCAACTTCCTGATTCAGCGTTACTATCTTCTCCCCGTTCGTTATCAACAATTTGTCCCAGGCATTAACTTGTGTCGCTTGATTCACAAATACTTTCTCTTGCTCCTCCAGTTCTAACGTCCACTTGTTGATCGATTCCTCAAGCTGACAGAAATTAATAGCTCCAGGTTGAATACCAGTCGCGGAACTAACGCTGCGATAAAAGATTTTTATTCACAGTGAGTGAAAATTGAGTCATAATTGAACTTGCTGTTAGCAGTGAGTAAAAGTAGATTAATTATTCTAAACATGGACTTTGTAATTAGTATTACTTACGTAGTGGTGGTGCCCAATGAGGTATGAGTAGAGGGTGCTGCCAGACTCGTCGCTACAGTGGCGGAAGTCGTTTTGCTCAATGGGAATCCAGCGGACGTGGTCGTCGGCGTTGCAAAAGAAAATCCCCCCGTTGTAGTTGCCGCGAGTGCGAATCCCGTAGTCGACGGTGTGGTGGCACCTGTTTTCGCGGGATCGAATGACAGTCCGGGTGTTGCGGACGTCGCCATAGTACTGCTAGGAAGACTAAAACTCGGAACGCTCGGTGTAGACGTTGTAGTTGCGATCGTACTGCCGATCCCAAATCCGGTTCCGGTGGTCATGGTCATTGGAGTACCGAAGGTCAAGCCGGTGGTACCTTAAAAATATAATACATAAGGTCTACTTTTTTTAACTTTCTTTCTAGTATAGAAAAAGAGGAAAGATGAACGCTCCATGAATGCTTCCAAAAGAAATTTAGCTAAAAAATACACGTAATAAATACAAGCAAAATATAAATAACAATTAACTTTTTTACATCTGAAGGAGGTGAACGCTTGGACCTTTCCTATTATAACGCCCTATGGTATTCCCTACTGTCTTCCTTTAATATTTTGCATTATAATTATGTATATTATAATTGTAATATTGTATTATGTATATTATAATTATATTATTATATTGTAATTATGTTATAATTAATTGTGTTATAATTATTATATTGTAATTATGTTGTAATTATATTATTATTATTATAATTATTCATAGATATAGATGAAATATCAGCATGGAGCGATATAACAGCCCAGTCGACACAGAGCATCAGGCTTGCATTCAACAATATAAATATAACACATCATTATATTACATTTACATTGTTGAGTGCAAAATCATAACATAGATGTAATATAACTGATGCTCTGTCGCCTAGGCGGAAAGATCCGACGCTCCCCTGTTCCAGAAAATGGAATATACCAGCCATAGGTTTCGGCCCAAAAGTGAAGCCTCCCGCCGTAGTCGTGGCGATGGGGAATCCCGTGGACGGGATAACGGTCGTGGACGCCTTCGCGGGGTCGAACGACAACCCCGGCGCCACGGGCATCCCGACGGTCCCGCTGTTCGCGATATTCGTGAAACTCGGCAGGCTGGACACGGTGGATATGGACGTCGTCGTCGCGGTCACGCCGCCGCCGAGACCAAAGCCGGTGCCGGTGGCCATGGTGGTCGGTGGGGTGCCGAAGGTCAGCCCGGTGAGTCCTTGCAACACGAAAAGCGCAAAGTCGAAATACGCTCGCCGAGCTAGGGGAAGCACGAAGACACTTCCACCTCTGTACTTTTGTTTACATTTTCAAAGCATATCGTCGTACCTGTCGTCGCCTTCGGCGTGCCGAAGGACAATCCGGTATTCGGCGGCGTAGCCATCGTGCGCTCCGGATTTGCGTGCCCCTCGTCGGAGTTTAACGGTTAAGTTAGGTTAAATTGCGCGAAACTCCTTGTCAAAGGTGGCGCTCAAGCTCAAGTCCGCACTCGGGCTCGAATCGATTCGGCCAAAGACACTCCAGAGTAAAATTGGGGAGTAAAATTCCACGGGGATACGGTGCGAAGATAGACGAGCTTGACTAATCCGACGACGCTGCGCGGCTGGAGTGGGCTGGAGTGCGCGCGGCGACCAATCGCGTCGCAAAAGTACAGTCTCGGCAGAAAGAAGGCTGCGTTTCGTTTCTCCCGCTCACTCCCGCTGAAACTAAAAATCTACAGTTCACGTCACGTATACTATAGATTGTTGACAATCTATAGATTGTGTCACGCATACTGTTTCTGAAAATATAAACAAATAACAGAATTCAAATACATAGCGATAAGTGTCTAACTAATAACCGTTAGCCGCAAAAGCCCTGGCTAGGCTAATGGCACGTAAAATACAAAATAAAATAAAATAGCACGTTAAATTGAAAAAACTGTTTCTGAGATTTTCAGTCTCAATGGGAGAAACGAGACGTGACTTTTCTTTTCATGTTTCTCTGTCCATTTCTAGAAATAAAAATTAATTTTAATCTCAGTCAACTTACTTTTCTTTTTTTTCTGTTTTTAGGACTTTAGAAAAAAGAGAAAAATGGACGTAAATACTCATAACAGCAACAAATTGGCGGCTTTCGATATATCGACCGTCAATGCCGCCTCTCCGATTTAGCTCTAGGATTCTAGCCGTATCGAAGGCGGATTCGATATACAATTGCGAATTGCAATGCGCCGCAGCGTCCGTAAACACACGGTCTACGCGACTGTAATTATCACGTGGTGACGACAATGAGGAACATACCCGTGATCGGTCGTCTCAGCGCCTGCCGGGCGCAGGACGAGGGCCATTCCGACGGGACGAGGGCCGGAGTGGAATCCCACGCGTTGGTTTGTTTCACGCCTCGTGGATGTTCTGCGTTCGGGTACGAGTTATTCATACGCCGCGTGCTCCGCCCGCTGACTGTCCTCAGCTCCCCCGGAATCACGAATCTTCGCTGAATCTCGGGACAAGTTGGAGGTCTGACGAATTAAAAAAGAAGACTTGGGTTAAGAAAGACTTGAAAAAGAAGAATTCAACGCGAGCATGTTTTGGAGAGATAATTTTTGGAGCCGGCGATAATTCCTGGACCAGTTTGCATGGGCAGGCTCAGTTTGGAGTCAAGATTCGAAGGTTTGATTGCATCACGATTAGGAAATTGTTGTGCAGCAATGACTGATGTGCATATATTATTGATGTAAAGATATTTTTGTCGTCTGTATGTGCAAATTGCGATTTACGAATCGAAGAGTGATAAGAGGTGAGTATTGCAATATATTTCTTACATCAAGAAAGTTAGAAGATTCTCTAGATACGTTTTATTATGTCCCTCTACTTTATTTAATAATTTTACTTGCATTTTTCTTTTTAGATTCTACAAACGCTGGATTGAGTGCAATATCTTCATTTAACGACGAGAATCGACAGTCTGTTTATTAATGAATACGATCGCCTAAAAGAAACACCACTTTCGTGCAATAATAATTCATGGAAAAGCAATATTGAACAGATCAATAATCTAGTCAAATATTGACGCCACTTGTTTAAGTTTTATAAATCCTGATAAAACAGAAATTATACGAGGATTTTAAACGAAATTTTAATGATGTTGGCACTAATAGGCCTGTACGTATGTTTTTATTTATTCCGATTTGCCAGCAGCTCAACCTTGACAGCACCTCCTCTGTCGGCTCTGGTAGTCGCGTTTGAAAGCGTATATGATCTATCGCTGTTGGCCAATACTTTGTCAGATCAGGGAATTGATACGACATTGATAATACCGTCATATGCTGCTGACGATCTTTACAATAAACTAATCGACGTTGAAGTGTTGCAACTGGACATCGATAAATCGATACTTACTAACAAACATACGTTAGAGAAACGTGCGTTAGAGAACTGTGAAAATCTCTTCAGAAATGTGGAGATACAGAAGAAAGTACGGGAGCTTGACCCTACGTTCACTGTATTTCCAGCATTAAGGTATCTCAATCTTGAGTTTTTATACGCTTTTTTACGACAAATTCAAAGCTTCAGGTTTCAATTTAATGAAACATTAATGTCTCATACATATACTTTTATATAATACTATTGCAATGTTGTTTTAGACACGACGGCTGCTTACTTCCATTCGCAAAGTACTTTGAATCTATTCCGGTAATCTGGATAAAGAACTCGGATGAGGAACTATATGCATTTGAATGCACTGGAGTTGCTCTGTCAGTGCACAGTGGCGGATTATGGTCGAGACTTTCAACAAGTTTCTCAGGGAGATCCATATTTTCCGCTGTTAAGAACAATTATCTAATTCCCGCTCTACGATTAACGAAATACCTACCGGAAGTTAACGTCGATTTGGAGCACCTCTATTCGGATGTTCAACTAGTGTTTTGGGGAGGCGATTCAGTGTTGCGTTCTGATTTTGCATCTTTAACAGAGCTACTCGTGGAGGTTCGTAAAATACACATTAATTCTTTGTTTTTTTTTTTTTAAGATGTTTCAGTAATCCTCGTAAACTTCTAAAATAATAATTTATTATCTATTTAAAATTAGGTTGGCTGTCATCATTGCAGAGGCGCATATCCCTTACCTGAGAACCTGCAAAAGTCACTGGTCGAATATAGAACGGGGACTGTCGTGGTTCTTTTAGAAGATAATTACGAGACGTTGATACAAGAACTGGCAAAGAAATTGCCTAAAGGCAGGGAAGGTCAAGCTGTCGTCTGGAGAAGTAAAAGCAATCCAACCGCCGCACCGGAGAATCTTTTTATTGACGTGAACGTCGATCGGCAAGATCTCATAGGTAAATAACTATATGTCGATAAAAAGTGTGGATATCTTTATGAGAATGAAATTAAACATAAAATATTTCAATATATGCAAATCAATCGGATTTTAAAGAATGATATTTTATGTTGTAATGTAAACCTTTCAAAGACTGAACTTTTAAATTTTACAATGTAGGATTCTCATTAAGGGATCTTTATCTCTCCCCCGCGACACAATACATTTCACAGTAAATGAAAACAATGAGTCCGCGCGTTTACTCGCGCACAAGTGAAATACGTGCCTCGCGAATACGAGCGCTTTAAAGCGCCATTGAATTGAATAATCGCGCGAGAGAGAGGCTAATGCGGCAACAGCGTGGAGGCATTCTCTTCCCCTTAATACCAATGTTTGCCTCATTGTTACAGGTTACAGCCGAACCCGAGTGGTGTTGAGTCATTGTACCGATACGGAGTTCCTGGAAGCCGCCTTTCACAGGACGCCTCTGATATGTCTGCCGAGGGACGCCTACGAGTCCCGCAACGCGGCTCGCGCCATCGAGTTGGGCTTCGCTCGCTCTGTCGAGGCCACGAACGATCAGGCCTCGGCTGAGATGATCGCGCACATGGTGCACGAGATCCACGAGACGGTGGCTTATCGTGAAAACGCGCGAAAGGTCTCCGTGGCGATACGCGACAGACTGAACCCGCCGTCTGACCGGCTCGTCTACTGGCTGGGCTACGTCGCGAGGACGAAGGATGACACTGAGAAATTCCACAGGCCGAAAAGTCAGGCGAGGACACTCACGGAGGACATTCAGTTCTTCGTTGGTCTTCTGGTGGGCGTGATCTTCGGGATCGTCTGTACGGGCAGCGCGGTCGTCGCGCGATATCTCATCACAGCCAACAAGGCGCAAACGGCGAAGGGACGATACGTGCAGTGAACGTGTGCCATTGAGATTCCACTCGATATACGCATGCATGGACATTTCCGTATATGTATATTTATATAAATGCACGTAGAATACAGGTACATACGAATACAAAGGTTTTTACGAGCTAGGGTTTATCTCATATTTAGCGGAGAGACGTTTTTGCTATTACTATTATTATTATTATTATTATTACGAGAAACACCTTCTCATAATCTGACTGAAAAGACTACGTGTCTAATGAAGTGTGATGTATTATCGTGAAGAAAATAAATTACAGTTTGTCAATACTGAATTCTGTATGCCATTGGCACGAGCGTACTTCCCTGTTTATCGCTAAGTTCTTACAATATACGGACGAATCGCGATATCTACTATGCGTTGCTTAAGGCCGTATCCTAAACAAATAAGAGAGATAATAGATATGCAATCTCACGAAATAATGTTAATGGTTCATGTCCATGTAATATTATATTCGCGAAATATCTTACTACAAAGTTTATCAAATAAGCGGCGTAATTAATTAGATTTGTGGAGCAATTTCATATTCGCAGAAATTTGAGACTGCACATATCTATAGCTGTATAGTACCATTATATACGCATGCATGTCATGTATGCGTCTGTGATAGTACTGTGTGTAATATATTTGAATAATTCCCTCCAACTCGAATAAATTATTTCAGCAGATTATTTGAAAAGTAGCAGAACCCTGTTTATAAGACGTTGCATAATAGTTAATATCTACAACTATAAAATAATAATAATTGCGCGATGCGTTACGCTACTACGATTTCGGCCGAAGAAAATGCGAAATTCTCGCGTGTAATTCGTTGTGAGCATAGTGTCCGCTGATGTGGGAATCGGAAAAATTCGTAAATGACTAGACTGCCGACTTAACTGGCGCGGCATGCGATAAAGCGGTCATATACATATATCGTATGTTATCGTCATTGTAAATATATAAAATAGTGAGAGATAAAATCGCGGATGGGACAAGAGTATTTCGTGTGGACTGGGTGAGAAATAACGCAACGCAAAAGGATTTTCCTAAACGAAGCCGACGAAACGCTCGTGTATATATACAACGATGATTACGGACGTAGAGTCTAGAAAAAACAGTGAGACGCTATTTACATTCATTGGCAGTATTGTTCCCGATTCGTGCGAGCCAAGGGCGCGGAGATCCCGAGGCGGTTTTACGGACCGCCTCGTAATTCGCATCGCTCGTTCTCGCGCCCGTCGCTACGTTGCTCTTTAATTAAGTGGAAAAAAGGTTTCTACGCACTAGAGAGCATCGATATACAGTGTGAGATACCTAATGAGACACCGTGCGAAGGTCTTTACTTCGATATAAATAGGACACTCGGTCGTGTAATTGCACGCGCATCATGCGCGAATGTGCGAGAGGAGGAGGGGGGAAAAAAAAGTAATCGACGCGCGTGGTCTATTACCACGTTTTTGCTCTCCTTTGCATACTCCCACTTGCTCCTTTTTCTCTCTTTCTCTCACTCTCTTTCATTCTCTCTTCCTGTCGCACGCAGAAATAGTAAATTGGCACATCAGGGCGCGATGCCGAGCGTCGCGGGATGCGTAAATATGTCACGAGGAGAAATCTAGATAAAGTTCGAGACGATGATTTCTATCACTCGATTCTCGCTATAAAAAGAATGCGCGTACTAATTATACATGTATGTGATATATATATAGCTATATCGAATAAATAAATATATATATATATGTATATAATAGAGTCGGAAAAGAGATGAGGGGGAAACTTGATGCCGTACCGTTCGCATTGTTACTTCAGAACTCGTCAGATCGCGCGAGTCCGATGATGCAAAGCGAATATGCACGGACATGCGTCAATGTGTCCCTGGAATACAAGCCTCTCCTCCGCGTTACGTCCGGGTCGAGATAGAATTAAACGATTAAATGTAAATTAAAGTAACACATTCACTTTCGATGCACTAACGTGCGCGTAAGTAATGTGACACCTGACAGTCAAACCGGTGATGATAAGCCACGCAACAGCAACCTCGCGGACGTATCATTACGTTAACGTCATAATAGTTATACCGAGAATCTTGATTGCCACAGGCAATTTCGCTTGAGCCTTTAGATGAAAAAAAAAAAATATCGTAGGTGATTATAAAATATTTAAGTAAATGAGTCATACAAAGCGAAGGTAAAGCAGACGCTCGTGGTAAAAGATACAAACAGAACCGTCCGTTTTAAAATAAATGCATGTATGTCGAATTACAATATATAGGTGTATATATAAAATTCGCTTATCATTCATGTAGCTCGTCGCAGCATTTTCTGTGCTTTCTTATGGAAGCAAAGGCTTCGAGCACAAGCGAACGTTATCAGATTGCTTTTATTATTCTCAGAAATCATTTATCATTCTTCTTATTCGTGGGAATAAAAAGAAACAGCGTTCACGATTTATGCGACCGTCAGGCGGAAACCGCATCGACGTAACGTGTCGTCATTGTGTAGCCTCTCGCGGCGTTAATTGCGGATGTACAACGCGAAGTGGCAATGAATAATTAACCCAAATGTAAATAGCGGCGCGAGCGCGTTCCTATAGATAGGCCGAACCCCGGAATGCATCTGTCGCCTAGTTGCACACGTGCTCCTCGCGCGTGTGCCGGCACATCTCGCACTTCACATGACAGCACCAAACGAATCGGCACTTGCATTTCTCGATGACGTCCCGCACTCGCGTCTGGTAGCCCCGGCCGCAGCACAGCAGCCGGCATCCGTCGAGCCCGAGGGACGTCCGATTGCACACTCTTCCTCGCGTGCCGGGAATGCCGAGCCTGCGGGGAAAAACGAAAATTATGGCATCGCTGCGCGAAGGCGGCATAATAACGTAGCGCGAAACAAAAAGAAACGACGCGTCGACGACGATAGAGAATCTCCTCGTAATTAATTCCTCGGATCACGTCGAACCCTTTCTAACGCGCCAAAGCACGTGATGAAATAATGTAAAAGCGAGACACCTTATTCAAGAAATGTTTCTTAATTAATAATCTACAATGGCGTAATTTTGTGTTCTTCAAAAGTATGTTAACACAAAATGCAATATTCTTTTTTTTTATCAGATACGAAAGGATAAAACAAATGCTTTTTGCATTTTTCTTTAAGGCTGCACGATTCGTGTATGCCGTATGCAATCCCAGCGAATACAGAACATTCCAGCAAGATTCTTACAATCTAACAGGAATGTTACAACATTGCTGCAATATTATTGAAACATTCTGCGTCAGCTGGCATCGTATCTATTCGACAGACAATGGAGGATTCAACATGACCAACAAGTCGAGAGGTATTTTCGCGCAGCGAAAGTTAGACCCACGTGAGATTCCTTTCGCAGTAGTCAGGGCTGTCCTCGAGATAAACCAGATCCGTCTTGTTCGGTCGTTTGAGGTCGGGACGCGCCGGTCTGAGCCTGGCCGGTCTTCTACCGCCGCGTTGCGCCAGTCGCACCAGAGCGGCACCCTCGTGCAAGGCCGCCAGGGCGACTCCGGCCACCCGGAACGACGGCAGTCTTCTCCAGCACACGCGCACGCTGCAGGAGCCAGACATACCTGGTGCAACGGAAGAAATATTCAATGAGGCGCAAGATGAGGAAGCGGCATCCTGAGAAATATTTATATGTACGTTATGTTTGTCGGGGGGATGTTCTCGTCGCTACTCACCGTGACACTTGCAAACGCGCTGCATCCTGGAGCGAATGGCACGTCTGCCGGCCTCGTTATCATGTTTCCTCATCAGCTGGCCGGCCAACCCTTTCGGCCCGTACAGAGCACCCTCCTTCACCGGCTCCTCGCCGCCCTCGGACCATTCCCGCGAAAACTTTTCCCCAAAGTGTATATCCTACGGGAGAATCCGCACACGTTTCTTAAGATATTTTCGTAAACAGCGTTAAAATGCTAAGAATTTTTCGAGATGCGCCGAGAGAACGTCTGACAGATATCTCGAATGTCCTCCAAGGGACTCCTTCGGGTCTGTACTTTTTTTTTGCACAGTCCGGCTTCCCTTCCTTTTTGCGGCGACGGCAACGAGCCGAGAACGACCGTGGAGATTAAGCGAACAGGTCCTAAGCCTGCCGAGGAGATTTCGCGCGGTCCTTAAAGACCCCCAGCTTTGAAACTTCCGAGGCAGCTTTACGCGCGATTCATGGATACGAATATGCAGTACGCGGTGTATGTATGTATGTATGTATGTACAAGTTTCGCGCTGGATGCTGGCGAACAAACAAGCGCATATCATCAAAGACGGCTGTGATATAACTTATGTTAGTCGCGCAAAATTTGGAAAGTCCTATTTTGTCATATTTTAACTCTATACCGTGCGAAAATAACTTTTACATTACTTCAGTATTTAGAGCAGAGATTATAAGGTAATATTAGCGATTTGTCTTAACATTTTGTATCTATTTAATATTATTTTATTCTCTTCGTTTCCCGGATATTCCCCGATGCACGTCGGTAAACCGAGATTATATCGTGCCCTCTTTGCTTTCGCTGTCAGATGCTGTCTAAACGTAATCCTTCCCCTCGAACCTTCGCCACTTCCTTTCTTTTTCTCTCTCAAGTGGCATCATGCACGTCGACTTATCGACGACGCCTACTGTAGTCAAGTCATCGCGGGTCTTCGATAGCATCCTGTCAGTGATAGCGATAAATAAATAAAGCCCGTGTTTTATTCTCGTGCGCATCATAACGTATCATTAATCACCGCTTCTAATGTCTAAGTAAGATCTCTTAATTCTCAGATATTCCACTTTAATTACATAAATATTATTGCAATGGATATTTAATTATTAAAATTAATAATGGAATTTAATAATAATATAATGCATTTAACGTAAATACAAATTTTAATACAAAGCTGTATGCATTATAAAATTAATTATTAATTATCGATGATAAACGAAATATTGCAAGTAAATACTTTAATGCCTCTAAAATCCTGAATATTTTATTTTAATTACTGCGATTAATATATTAACAAACTTAATACTCTGATTTCGTGATATCATTCACGATGTCATTCGACCGGTCACGTAAAGATTCTTCAGTTATTGTCAAGTATAAACGATAGTAAAACAAAAACTAATTTAGGCCCAGTGGCCTTTAACGGCGAGACCCTCCTGCTGGCTTCTCGGCGAAAGAGCGGGCAAACATCATTACTACCTCCGAGTTCTGTGTCACCGGTTATCTGAGGCATTTGTCCACCGAACTCACCCTCGTTAAGATACATCCGACTCACCCACGCGATTTTCATCTTTTCTCACGCCCTGACTCTCGCGATTAGATGAGAACTTCTCTAACGAGATTCTCACGCAAGATATTTCCTTGACAAAACAGCTGTCAAAAAGTATTAAAATCGCAGAAAAGAAATGATAAGTAAAAGAAAAAGAAAGATGGAATATACAATTGTCAGTCTAAATTGTATTCTTTTCTTCTTCAATGCAAAGTGTTTTTGATCTTTCGAGATTGATCTCTCAATTAGCAAAGATGTTAATTAACGTATATAATTCATACGCAAAACTAAGGTAATTGATATTCATTCTTTACAGGAATTCCACAATTTATTTAGATATTATTATTTAGGTATTAACATAAAGATATCAGATATTAACAGACTATTATTA
>VBVR01000210.1:0-65410 GCA_011638315.1 Tetramorium parvispinum | reverse complement strand
CTCTAATACATTGACTATGATCTTCGGCCAGCAGTTGGGCATTAAGCTTCGGCAACCCGACGCTCGTGCCCGTATTGGCCCATTTCTCGAGCATCGGCGTTTCCTACGTGGATTACCTCGAAAATTATGTTAAAATAAAAATACAAAAGCTGACATTGGTTTTTGCAGTTTCATTTTTTTTTCCTAGCGAATATTATTTTTTATTTCAAGATATGCAAAGTGAATTTTCTGGTAACATGTCGAGAATTTTGCGAACCTTAGGGATCTGTATTCGAAGAGAAAATGGAACTCTCTTTCCAGCGAACCGTTTCCTTGATTGTAACGTAAAAATAGTAAGCTTCTCCGGCACGATTGGTCTCATCTTTTCGCTCGTATCGTCCGTCATTTTATCCGAGATCGTATAGATATTGTATCTATGCTCCTATAGAACGGAGAAGGAATCACGCTGTACAGTTTCCTCCCAAATGTTCGTCCCTCCCAGGCAAAAGTACAAGTAAAAGCAGGAGGGGTCCGACTTTATGACACTACGAGACACAATAAAGGTTGATGACTCCTAAACGTAGAAGAACACAGTCCGGCGTAAACTTATTTTTCAATTCCGCGGTTCTCCGCTGCACCGACGTGGAAACGAAATATCCTCGTTGAGTTCTCTTTTTTTTTCGTTCTAACAACAATGCCATATTTTCAGCGTAGATCGATTTCTTTCTCTCCCTCTTTTGAAGATGAAAGCGCGGAGGAACTGCATCATGCAACGCACAATGCGAGGCCGCCGTACGTAGGTACGACGAGTCCGTCATGCACCGTAAAACGCCGGAATATGCAATACTACTTTCGCGGCGACGGAGCTCGCACGAAGTAATATCGTGAAACGTAGAACCGTTCTTTTCATACGGATATACGGGAGAAGTTTCCCGTCCGCCCTCCGGCGCATACACGCGCAAGAGCATCGAGATGCACTCGAGACTCTGCGAGACGGAGCTCTTTCCATAACCAACCTGATATTCGTCGCGATAAATAGATGAGTCTTACATAAGACACATCGATAATTCCGTTACGAGAAGACCTGATGAGATTCAGTTAATGTTATCACGCTTCATATGGTTGATTAATTTCCAGTCGGCTGACAGAGGAGAATCATCCTTCCGCCGGTGGAAAATGGGGTAGATTGGCGGGGTGAGGAGGCCAAACAGAGAATAAACACGAGCTACAGCCTGATCCGATGGAACGAGGGAAAGGATAGGAAGATGCCATGGAGAACGAGGGAGAGCGAAAGAAGGAGGCGTGCACGAGAAAAAGAGACAAACGAAATAGCGGCTCGGGATTCGTATCCCAAGGAAAACCAAGGCTATACCGGGGTCCTGGATTATTCGAGGCACGACGACGATCTTCGAATCAGCCGACTGTCTGTACCGTGAAAGTGGCACGTATCGATCGCACGGCTGGATTATCTTCCACTTCGATCGACAACGATTACTTCCGCCATCGTATACTCGGCTTTGCACTGGCGAGGATATTTAAAAATCTCGACTCGGTAACTACTTATGATTTTTCCATTAGAAACGGTTATAGAAAGAAAAGAAAAAAAAAAGAAAAATAGCTGGTTCGAAATGCTAATTTTACAATTATAATGAAACTGAATAAGCCAAAGTGCAATACAACCGAATTTTTTTAAAGATGCTTGAATTAAATAGATAGATTAAACGGAGCAAATTAGTGGAAATGTCGAGGAAAGAAATATTGAGAAAAGAATCGAAACGAAACGCTTTTATTCAAGTAATGAATAAAAGCCAGCAATGCTTTTTGACACGACGTCGACGGCGAATAGGATCTATTTTGGCTAATGATTATTACAGGTCCCGGCCGCGGATGTTTCCACGGCGCGATAAATTAAAGCGCGAATTGACTTCCACAGCCGTTGTAGAAAGTACTTTGGCAAACGTTATTTCTTCCTGTCTCGAAGGAAGCGCCACTCGAAAACTTGGAAAAGTTCGGCCAGCTGCGCGCACCGCGGTCTCTAGTCCGTTCTGGCTCGGTGGCGTGCGCAGCACGCTTGCGAGACGGGAGGAAGAGAGAAGGGTGGCGAGCGCGAGAGGGAAAGAAGAGGGAACATCCGCGTGCGTGGTTGTATCGTGGCGTTAATGGCGGCGAGCATAAAGCATCCCCGCGCCTGCACGCTCGACCACGGTCGTTTACAGTGCCACTATTTATGTTGATAACTTCGAAATGGAGTCAGATACATGGTACTGAGTACCGACGGTGGTCCGGCAGCGGTCTGGTAGCACTTGCAAAGTATGAGAGAAGAGGGGAGGGGGTGAGGAGGATAGGGTGGATTCGCGGATCTTTTTGGTCGTGCAAGGAAGGCGGGTCGGTTAGGGTGGGTAGAGAGGAGACGAGCCGAGTCGAGAACAAGATTCAAGCGGAAAGTTTTGCGAGTTAATGGTGCGGAGGTAATGCCGCGGCCGCAACAGCAACAGCCATCCCCTGACTCGTGTGTTCGCTCGCTCGCTCGCTTCTTCCGTTCTCTCCTCTTCGTGCTGGCTCTGTCTCTCTTGGAATAGCTGGGGAAAAAAAAGGAAGAGAGAGAGAGGGAGGAAGCGAGACTCCTTTCTCCCCGCCAATTCTCTCCTCTCCTTAAGCACACTCTCTCTTCCTGTCTGCTCCCTCTCTTTCTATTGTTGTCTTCTTCGCTTGCATCATTCCTCGTCCATTTCCCTCTGGAGAACGTGCCACGTTCTCACTTCCTCGCTCGTCGCCGCCCTTTTTCTTTCTCGATGTTGTCTCCTCTCACACCCTCGAGACGGCCCGATCTTTTCCTCGTACAGCTCCTATCACGAACAGTCGCTAACAAGTGCATCGAATGCAAGTTGCCGACGAACTTCTTCCACCGATTCCGTGCTTGCTCTCCGTGTGCATGCGCGGGCATGTATATCTCTATTAGGCGACATCTGCTCTCAGCTTTTTCATAACGAGATAGCGCGAATTCGCGCTCCGAGAGACTTCACCAAGCACTTCCGATCTCACCGTTGCTACAGAAGAATGCGAATTGTATTTTCTTGTCTCTCATTTACCCTTTCCTTTCGTATCTAGCGTGGATGCTCCCATGACAGACGTAGAAACCGACGATAACGAAAAATGACGTGACTTTGGAATTGCTTCGTATCTGAATTTTCTCAACTATCTGTTCGCTAGAGATTTTCGTTTCTGCACGGTGGAAACTTTTACACGGAAAAGAAAAATGCAATTCTTTTTGAGATATACAATTGGATCTTCCAAATAGTTGAAATTATATACAGTTAATAATAATGTAAGATTTATCATTAATGTAAGGACAAGAAAAATTATAAATTTATAATTTTACAAAAAATAATTATAGAGATTTGAAAAAAAACATTTTAAAGCCCAAAGAATCTGTTTTTAAATTTGTTAAGCTTTTTCCTTGACAGCTTCTTCTTTCTTGCTGCTCTGTCGTTTTCGAGTCGATCATACAAAATTAATAAAAGTACTTCAACTTTAAAATCACGCAGAGACTTGAGAAAATGTTGTTTTCAACTTAAGCTCTTCTAAAAGCTTAAAGTCGCCTCTTTAAAATGTGTCTTTAAAAACTGAGCTATGATTTTTCTTCACCAGAGTTACTGTGATTTGAAATGACTAATAGATTTTATTTTCATCACTAAGAATAATGTCGGCGAATTTAAACTCTCAGAAGATTCCGAGCGAAGTTGAAAACAATTTGTTCGAATTTCGTGTATGATTTCAAAGTTAAAGTTAAAAAAAATTTCAAAAGACTTGAAAAGACAAAAAGTCAATGTTGCACAATTGACTTGGAAGTAACGCCACTTGGAGCAGAAGTATTGCCGAGAAAAACGCTCGACGGCGTTTGAAAGCAGAATCTATAGGCTTCAAAACTTTTTTTGAAAATGGAGCTATAAGGTTAGTTTTCGTAAAGTTATTTGAAGTTATATAAATTGTATTTTGTTATTTTTACCACTGATTCAAAGTGACTTTTCATTCTGCTGAAAAGTCTTTCATTTTAGCGTAATGCAATAATATTTATAATTCAATACTTCTTGGACTATCTTTCATTCTTAAAAGTTTCACGAACAATTTTAGAACGATTATTACTAATTATTTGCTAAAATCAGACGCCGTTCTTCGTGGAGTAACAACTCGAGCTGCGTTCGCGGTTGACGGTTTTCCGCGGCGCGTCGCGGTAATATGGCTCCTATTTAATTACCCGATCCTTTGGGAGCTTAAACCAGCCAGAGCTGGAACTGCTGCGCCGTTATTCTATCTAGACTCCTTTGCCTTCTCAAGCAGGCGCACGATCAAACCTCCTCACATAAAAGACAATCGCAGCTGGCAGTCGACGACGCGACGCGTCGCGGCGCGACGCGCGGGACAGCCAAAATCATGACCCGCTCCTCTCTAGTTACCGCCGTCAGTCTGCTCTACTTCCAGACGCCGCGCGTAATCTATTCGACATTAGTTGCTTGATTGCACCGTAAAATGCGACGGCGACGAGGACGAGAACGACGACGACGACAATGACAACGACGACGACAAGGGAGGGTCGGTGCTCGATGGCGCCGACGATTCTAACCGCAGCACGATGCAAGCCCATTACTATCGCCCGGGAGCTAAACGGCACCCGGAGCTCGTGCCATTAACGGAATCTAGAGTCCGATCCACCTCATTGAATTCCGTTCAATTGCGATTATGATAATGCGTGAACGATCGCCTCAGAGTTATGGACAATGAAGGTGTCTCGCAGAGAGGCGCAACGATGAAATTATTAGCGACAGCTTCATATGTTGTATGCGACATTTGAAAAATTTGCCTAAAGAGTAGATATTATTTAATAATACTGTCCACTGTAAATCTTTTATATGCATACGATGTATATGTATGTATTTATATATCGAAGATATATTTCACGATATATGCTACTCTTGTTCGATAATGAAGAAATTACAGCTGCAATGTAGATGCCGGATTATTCGCGAGGGGAACCGTTGATTATTTGGACTTCGTGGGCTCGAGGTCTGGTTTACTTCTTCCCTTATGTCCGGAGATAATGGACACTATTACCTTAACGAGGCCCCAGTCTCTTAGCCGGTAATTGCTTCGAGATATCCGAGAGAGCTCCGGCGTACGTTGCTGCCTGGTGTTGCACAGAGAACCCAGACGGTGTTATTGCCGCCGAGGCTACTCGCCCGTTTCATGGTGGTTATTGTTATGGGCCTGCGGCATTAAGATGTACACCGCACTCTCATACAGGACCCACCCCATTCTCCCCCTCCATATACGATGCGCATATATACTTATGTGAGGGGCGGATTTCATTACGGCGCTTCATAACTGGCAGTCTTCACGGCCGCGATAAATCGGGATTGTCTTCCTTGTCAAATCAGCTGCCGTTTCCCCTCGTCATTTCGCTGACGAAGCCGACGAGACGGATTAATCTACGCGATTGAATGGCCTCCGTGACGTAAGCGTATCGTTTACTGGCACGACTCCTCGTTCTTACACGAGACGATTCGCGTCGTAAATATTTTATTTTAACATCACAACATCAAGGACGGACGTAGATCGGCGATCGCATCAGCGGTCCTAAAAGGGGGATTCCTAAGGCAGAATCGAGGTAACGCGTTCGTTGATCCCACCGAACCACGGCATCTCGAGGGTCAGTCCAGGGGGGAAAAGACGGCGAGGAGACACGGCACGGCGGGGCGCGTTAGACGATAAAGAAGTAACGCAGGGACGGCGGAGCGAGACGGAAAGAGATCAAATCTGGATATCAGGATTAGGATGGTACGTAATCCGCAGGACGACGGGGGGCGGTAGGAGCGGCGTATCCGTCGGCAGATCCCATCGCGGGAGGAACTCTGCGGGTACTTGGCCCGGCCAAATACGACAAGAGCAGCAGCCTAACTCCGGTAGAGCCGCCGAGATGGTTTACGGCTCGTCGCAAGTTGGTGAAATTTAAGAGCGCATTTAAAACTGGTTTGGCGCGATGCCCTGCGCCTCCCTGCAAGCAGGTACTGCCAGCAAGAGATACCGCCGGGCTCCGACAGGAGTTTATCGCTCTAACATTCTTGGGAAGCTTCGGATGGATTTCCCTCCTCAACCCATTTCTTCCGGCAGCGCCTCAAATCGTCGCTTCTTTCGGAGCTCCCTGTGTCGTCCTCTCTCTCTGCCCGTCCTCTCCCCCCGCCGCCGGAAATTCCTCGAACAGACTCGGCACCAAATCGTCACGATGATCATCGGTCAAGATACCCGGGAGAAACGTCGCGAGCGATGTTACTGTCGGATCGGACGCTTTTAGCTCCGCATTGAAGCTTTTTCCTCCGGGCATCTCGGAGGAGATTTAGCAGACCGGCAACAAATGAAGGTCATCTTTCGCGCGAGAAAGCGACCCGCCTTGATTTCGTCTCGGTTCTCCGGAAATTGGATATCAAGCTAGACCAACTATATAATATAATGTATACGCTAAACTGCCAATTACGTATAATGCGACAAGTGATTATCTTAAAGCTATTATACTCCTAATTTCTGTGAAAGTGAAAAAAAAGAAAAAAAAACAGATCTTAATAAAGATATTCTTTCCGAGCGACGCCATGACCCGCGTGGAAAACTTTTCAGTTCTGTACAGTGGTATTATACGTTATCTTTGGCTGAACGTAGGGCGCACCTATCGCGCAATTTCATCGCGACGTCGTCGTATAGCGATTATGGCTACTCCATTAAAAATGGATTTTATAAAGGCAATCTTTCCAAGCGATCGTTGTAGGAGAAAAAGGCGAAAGCCGGAGCCAAAGGGGGATGAGGCCACTACCTTTGGCTGATCCACTTCGAATGATAATCACCTCTAGGAGACTCAATTTCGCCCTGCTCCGTCCTTACCCGTCCCTTACCCATTCCTAGTTGCCCCCGAAGGTTCAACGTCGCAGCGGACTGCATCCCTCACTTCGTCACCATCGCCCTTGCTGCCTATCCAGTCAGCCCTCCGCGCTTCCGCCCCCTATATCGCCCCTTCCCTCGCTCCTAGACTATTCTGAACGACCGCCTCTCTATCCGCCAACGCTCACCCCTAACTGATTGGAGTACCAATCAATGCGGCATTCAGGCGGCCGTGTTGAAACTTTAGGAAATTAACTATTCACTCGCTGGAAATGGTTATTTGGGGGGCCGGAAGGGCAGTCGCGACTACGTTACCGAGAATATGAGTGAAAGGATGCGGGCAGTGGACGACGGCAGATAAGACAGTTCAACTTTCAATTATACGGGTTACATAACGTACTCGTCGGTCCATACTCGCGGCTCACTACGCGTCTCGTACATCAGGAGAAATCCGAGTTATCGGTCGTACCTTTTCGCGCAGATCTTACCGCTGGGAAATTTCGTTGGCGTAATGAGATTATTGTACTCGCCGGAAAATCCAGATAAATTATTCTGATAACTGCGCGACGTCGCCTTCCGGTGTTTCGCGAGCCGATAACGAGCATAGTTAACCGCAGAGAAATTATACGGTCCACATGAGAGAATATATCACTTGGTGGGGTGAGACGTATGCGCGCCTCTAGACGCGCACAAAGCAACGCGCGCGCGGAGAGAAGTATTATCCCGGTACTCTCTTTTGTTAATGGCATCGCGGTAATCTACAAAGCCGTACGAGGTATTTACAGTTACTCCGACGCAGTATAGGGCACCGAGCGACGGCGGCGGTGGTGGTAGGCGCATGGCGGATTTATGCGATGTTTACACTCGCGCAAGGCTGCTAATACGGCTTTCCGACAACAACCCCACGCCGCATCGCGACTGCTCGACTGTGCCCCCGCTGTTTGAAAGTGAAACTTCTGTTTGTACGTTAGTTCCGGCTAATCCCGAATATTACGCCGGCGGATCTACCGCCGGGAGAACGGAAGTCGGCGGCGGCCCAAACGCTCGGAACTCTCCGCAAGGCAGCGCCGGCGCCTTGAGCGAGACGGAGAAGTTTTCACAAAGGAGAAGCGCTCCGCGAACAGCCAGGCAAGGCGAAATACATGCGCTCCCGTACGAACGTTTGTATTAAACAAGAGCCAATCTTAGCAAAGCGGTCTGTCTTGCCGAGAAGCCTCGACGAGGAGGGCTCTGATTCACACGTCTCGAATCGCACCATAAAAACCATTCGCCAACGACAGTCCTTCTCGTTCACGGTGAGCAACGATCGACGTGTCTGGAAAACTACAATAAGAAAGCTGAAAACGAGAGATCGTCGGGAAACGTCCGAAGGATTTCGGCCCTTCGTCGTGTTGGTATCTCAGGCGGATATGTACAGACATATGTATATGTTCGCCGAGAATCCGATCTACAGTCTCAAACAGCTATTTACCGTAACGTCGGTGGATCGGTCGGTACTTTTGTAGCCAGAAGGGAAAATGGATCGGCGGAATCGCCGAGAATGCTGCTGCAGTATACAAGTCCGCCGCTGTAACTCATTCACCGATAAATTTCGGCGGGCGAAGCATCGATCACAATGTTCTATTTTGCTCATTGGTGTTTTTGCCGGCGGCATTCGATTCAATTCGAGGATGCGGTGAGTCGATATATCTCTCGAGGTGTCATGAGCCGCCCGTAATGGATGGCGGCTGTTCCCTTACCCTTACTCCGAAAGGAGAGGCCGTGCCAAGAACCTACCCGGTACCCGCAACCCTCTGCTTCTGATCCTGATTTTTGTCCGCTGTCTTCTTCTTACTCCACGCATTATTCTTGCTCTTTCCATCGCACGGCATTCGCAAAGTGGCCAACAAAGTAGTCTACATATTTCCGTGCGATATATCTCATAGTATTTTCGCGTTTAATCGCGAGATCATCAGATTTAAAATATGATATTCAGTTTATGAACGTCGTTCATTAAAATATAGTATTATTTAATTTTTAAAATATTATAGTAAATTGATTCCTTTCCAATGCAGTTTATCTTTGGTAACGGAAAATTAGCTGCGACTTGTGAAAAGGCGGGATAGATTTTGCGGTAGAACAAGCAAACGCGAAAGCATGCGAAAAGAAACGCACGCGCGATTGGTCGCAACGAGGATATTCATAACGTGTGAACGATCACGAGCGTTCAAGCGTTTGAATCTTAAGACGTGCGAGAACGAGGGTTAAGAAAATCCCGAATCGGATAGATAATCCTATAATAGTTGAGATACATAGACTTTAATTGTCAGATTTAACTCGTAAAAATACACTTTCAAAGCTAAATGTTATAATTTTCGTGTTTAATTTTTTATATGTTAAAATGATATTAACCTTTAGAGGGCCAGGGTGGCCACTATAGAGGCCAGCAACAAACTTGGAAACTATTTAGAACAGATGTAGATTATATACATGTAAAAATTTTCAGTGAAAAAAATTCAAAGTTTCAATGGAAAAATCCCGGCCCTCTAAAGGTTAAATGTAAATAACTTGAATTATTAAACCGTTTTCTTCAAATATCATTTCAAATGATATCAAAAAATGATTTCAATGAGTCAAGAAAAAATCATACATAGAGTTTTGATACTTTTAAATATTTATACTTTGTGTTTAAATAAATAAAAATTTAAATAAAATAAATGGCGAATTTGTTGCTCTGAAAAATCATTGTTCAATATCCGTTGTAAATATCACATTATTATATGGTATTATAAAATAAATTTCATAAATTTTATAAAAATTATTAGAGAAAATCTCTCTCACATATAGAGTATCCAAAAGTATTTTGAAATGGTTATGTTTTGCATTTAAATAAAATAATGGCGAATTTGTTGCTCAGAAAAATTGAATATCGTTGCAAGAACTCATAGTTGTTATATGGCATAAAATAAATTTTATGAGTTTTATAAAAATTATTAGAGATCTCGCGTGTATGTGTAAAACTAATCATATAAAACAAATAATCGTCTGCACTAACTGCATTTGGAGAATATCGTACGAGTGACACTTCCTCTTGACAGTCCTAATACGAGTTCAAACCTCATCCTCCGAAAGTAAGGATCGATAGTCTAGCATCATTGGGCTCCAACGGCTGATGCGAAGGAGTAGAAGGTATAGAAGGAGGAAGGATAGGTGGACGGGGACTTTCGCATGCGGAGTACTGCCGGCTTTGCTTCGCCAGAGGATTAGCATGAATGGCCATCGTCTGCGCCAGTCGAGATAGCAACACAAGCTCTCGCCTATTATTGCTCGGAGAAATTAATCGCATCCATCGCGAATTACTCCGCGATTGCTTTTCCGAGTACAACACGTAGCGCATGGTCGATGGGGGTAGAAACAGCGGGAAAAGTTCCGTGATAGGCGTCGCGGTAATTATCAAATAATTATCAAATGGAACAAAAGAGCAGACTTCCTATTTACTACTTCCTTTTCTGGTTTCATTAATTATTATCTTATAATATAAAAATTTCTTGATTATTAATTAATAAATTTAAGACGATAGACGATGTTACGGAAAAAGTTTACTTATATAACACACACATTTTAATATTTGTCATTTCTCGAGGAACCGTCGTTTGTATTCAGTTCGTATTGAGCTGGGCTTGATATAATTACGAAATGGCAGACACCACCCGCTTCCCATCAACGTCCCTCCTCCTTTTCCGCCGCCCGAGTCCCTTGGTCTCGGGGAAACAGGAGCGTAATTCCACTCCGAATGCAGTCATTATGGAGATTTTATCAAGGCCTGTTGCCAGCTAGCTAGGCTTCAACTTAACTCGCCCATTACGGCGTTTCCTTTGTCTGCGACTTACACATCGTCGTGTCCCGCAGTACCATTCCGAGCTTAGGGGAACACTGATGAAAGAGATCCGACGATTCGCATACGACGGTTCGATGCACAATGCCGCGTATTCGCACACGCGAAAAAACCCACGAAGAATTCTACAATGCATCCGGAAAATAATCATGTGGGACACGAGCATTGAGCGGGGTACGCCAGTCAACGGATTGGATGTAAGACATCGTTTCACCGAGGGGGGGCTGATACTTAGTGCGCGAGGCAAACGGCGTGCTCGAGGATAAAATTCCACGGGTCATGCAACCGATCACGCGCATACGTGTAGGTAATGCGACTTTAATGCAGCATGTATTATTCAACGGTATACCGCCCGTCGTGCGTGTCCGTTCGGCCGCGCCGTACGCGTAATTACGAACATAGTTGTTTATTGCGAATCCGGCACTCGACGGAACGCCTTATCCGGCAGTTATAGGCGCGCGTCTCTCTCTCTCTCTCATTCTCTCTCTTACACCCTCCTCCGTCGAAACGATCCCGATACCCATCCGCCGACCCCTCTCGCGCACCCCTCCTCGTCTCGTCCCTCGTCTCGCCACCTCACCTCCTCGCGCTGCCTCTCGCGTCGACAACCCGTGAAGAATGATCGTGGAGTTTCCCTGGTTGGACAGTGACAAATAGAGTATATTCTTGCCAGCTCGGAGAAGCGTGTTTTACGCTTTGTTTACCGTTTGTCATGTTATGCAAAGGAAAGGAATTTTTGCCGGCTGCGTATTCGGCGAATCGACCCTTATCTTACGTGCGTGGTATTTGCTGCAGCTTTACATTACCCGCTCTGGCGCTGCGGCGGTACACAACCATTACCACTAACGATTCGATGCGGATCCGGGAATAAAGAGAGAAAGGTCGGAGTCGCATTTGCAGTAAATTGCGCCCACTTACTTCGATTCGCAAACGTAATTTCTGAGATTACCCGGCTAACGTCCAGCAATGGCGAAAGTAAGCCCGCTAATTTTTCTTCTACATACAATTCTATGTACGGTTACGGTATGATTCATAAACGATCCACTCGATAGCGCGAAATTATTTACAAGTACAAGTCGTCCGTTGTGAGCGTAGAACCGTTAAATCGTTAAATCTAGGATCGGAGCAGTTAGGGCCGGTTTTTCCAATTTCTTGGTGAACCAACAAATATTTAAATACGTCTGTCTTTGTTTTATCTTAAAAAAAATTAAGTTAAGACTCAATGTATGATTTAACTATTAATTAACTTATCAAGAAGTTGGAAAACCCGGCCCTTAGATCGGCGTTTTGCACGTTGCGAGGTTCGGAAAATTGAGGCGAGCCGCATAATACGCATATAGTCGCGTAATAATATGCATACAGGTGCATGCGTGACGACGTGACGCAACGTGACGGCCGAGCGCGGGTCGTTAGCCGTACGGTCGTTTCGCTGGCGAGTCACGCCTAATCACCGATGAATACAACAATCGTGGCATGATGGACGATCGGCAAGCAAGCCGTCCTTTATTAGCGCCGGGGACTGGAGGGGCCGAGGGGCGGACGGGTGGTCATATAATTAGATTAGCGCTCGCCCATCGCGCGCCGTCATCATTTTCCGCGGTGATTTTGGACGTACCGCGCGGGAGATTCGGTCCCGCCGCGTCGCGTTGCCGTCGCGTTGCCGCGCATCGTTCTCTCCGATACTCGTTGGATTGTGGCCTTTGATGTCGCAACGCAGGGCGGCACAACCGTTCTCTTCCGGCGTACGAAAATCATTTTGGGATACCGTCGCGCGCGGCACGAGATTTAATTTGCGCCGGCAACGGTTGCGCTTTAAATCCCCATCTGGCTGCGATACAAAGCTGACAGTAATATGCAGAAAAAATTGCCACGTTTACGGGCAATATGAAAGAAAAAAAAAGAGAGATTGCCGGAAATAGAGGGAGGAGAGACGGGGAGGGAAGATAAGGGGGGGAGAAAAAAACATACAAGAACCTTTATTCCGCGCGGCAATGGTCAATTTTGTTACAGGACTAGCAATTTCGTGCCGATAGATACGAGAACTTAACAGTTACGTTCACGTAAATCTGTTTACCAATCTATTGTGCCGGCCAGATTCCGACCGAGCGAGCGCGCGCGCGGAGGGCCGAGTTCCTCTAATCTACGAAAACCATTTTGGCGCGCTACCGCGGGATGAAATTTAATTCTTGTGCATGTGCCCATGCCTGCCGCATGCGGGCGCGCACGAGATGCACGACGCTGATGTGACGAAGGGACGCTGCTCACGGATCGATAGCCCACCGCGTAGCTATTATGCAGATGTAATTTGGCCGGCAAACACACTACCGGGTCCTATTCCCATCCGACTGGCAGCGACTGCCATTCTTCTTCCGTCCATTTCCATGCCTCTCTTCTTCTCTACGATTAATCCGGTCTTCGCTGTCGCCTGTCGATCAATACCGAATTAATTCCTAAAATGTCAATCGCTCTTTATACAACTGCTCCCCTCCCTCCCGCCCCATTCCCTTCCCAATCCCCACAGACGTGGAGAACCGTGTCTGATTTTTCCGGTCAGCGGCAAGCGTATTTGCCGCATTTCGTGTGCTTGCCCGAATCAATCTTAATCGCCCGGTTCCGTTCTTAGAACAACACGTTAATCACAAGTGGCGTGTACCTCACGACGGACGGGGATGAATCTCAGTTATGACGCGCGAGAGACAATTCTATTCCCCTGTCAATGGAGGACCCTAAACCTCCGGCGACGGCATCACTTAGCGAATAATCGTCGGAGAGGGATGAAGGGACGAAGGATGATCACCGTAATTGCAGGCGCCCTGACCATAATTAGAACGCGCTACTGCGCATGACATCGATCAAGCTCCCACCGGAGTTAGGATAGCGTGCTATCAATAACTATCAATTCGCACTGGCTGTAGCATGGTAGGGCCTCCTTATAGACGAGCGGTTGTGCAAAACGAGAGAAGGAAAGGGAGACATCCATCATTTTCGAGAACCTGTCTAACCTTACGTCGCTCGAGGCACTTGCCCTGGGTCAAAACGGATAAAGAGGCGATAAAGAAGCGTAACCCGTGTCAGCAATGTCAGTCCTTCGTCTTTCATTGCTTTCCAAAAGATCATGGAAACTCCATTAACCCAACAGCGATCCGATAAAATGTAAAAGCAATTCGACTGTTCCCCATCGGTCGTACGCCGAATTTACATCACGCGTAAGTAACTTACGTATGCAGATATATGCGAGAATGCATTTGTAACCGGTAGCCAGTTGAAGTCAGAAGAAATCAATTTGTAACGGGAGGAAGAAGCGCTGCGGCAGCTCGCAATCGTATTTTTAGCGAATCGATCTCATCGATCCTCCGCGAACGCCGTGTTCTCTCCTATCAAACGCGACGTGCGAACACACCATCCATGAGAATAATTGAATCAGAACAGAAAGGGTACATGTGTGTGACAAAATGTATTTGAGAAAAATAGAAAAATTGTTTTATTACAAGTAATTAATTGTAAACGGAAGCGGAAGTTCAAGATAGGGAGATAGGAGGAAGAGGAGAGAGTAGAGCGGAGAGAGGTAGCGAGTGTTTTTAAAATTAGGTGTGAAGCGTATGCATGTTTCTTTTTGGTGGTTAAGCTCGGATTAGAAGAGATAAGATAATATGTAAGCGAGGCGTTATTACGTACTGTATAAATTTTATAGTATGTGTATTTTGTTATATTGTTTGTGTATTATTTTTTTTAAATTGTAATTTGTAACTCTAAGAGGAAAGAATAAAACTTTATATATACAAGTAATTAATTTTTTAGTTGGTTTTATGTTACTTTGTAGTAAATTAAAATTTTCATTTTAAAACATTTGGAGAAAGATGCGCCTCTATGTAGAACAAGGATCCATTGATCTAATTCGGTTAATTCGAACAAGCTATCACATTTTCTGTTATCACTGATCCAATTAATTATTCAATTATTAGACACTCTAATGAAAAGGATTATACCAGACAGGATTTTTCTTCGACGAAGCGAATTAACAGCAATTACATTATACGATCTTCAACCATATCGTACTTCGTCCTTTGACTTATGTGGCAACTTTCGCCACGTTTCATGGCCGTTCGAACATTCTACGAAACTGCTCTCTCGCAAGCAAGTTTTACTACTTCGTTCAGGATTGAAACGGACTTTACGATCGTGCAATGACAATCAGCTTTCCTCGCCACTTTCGCTCACGACCCTCAGTTTTTTTCTCGCTGCCGAGAAGTTAAAAGCTTTCTCAAGTACAATAGCTCGGGCGAATATCTGGCGCGTGTATCGAAAAGGAGCGGGGAAAGCGGGCTCGATGACGCCGTTACGTTCCCGTGTTTTTGTCAAGGCGTATGTGTGCCACGATGTAAAAATTTCACGCACAATTATCGTGAGTACGCGGCCACACGCATGTATTACACACGTACATACGGCTTTAACGCTTTGAAATATCTACGCGTGGAGTTGTACATAGCTACATTACATTTCCAGCTAATGGAAGTGGTAGATTGGAATGAGATAGAAGCGCGGAGCGGAGGGCTAAAGCATTCCTGATATTTCTGGAGCCCGAAACGCGATGGTTAGGCCGGTTATTCCTGATAATCGACCGAATTTCAGCCGCCGCGGCAAATGTATTAATCCGCGATCGCGCTACATCGCGCTGGCGATTCGCCTTTTACGCAACGCTCGGGAATTCGGCGAATGTCGTACATAACTTTCAGAATCTCCACCAATTTCGATAATGATGTTTGGTATTCGCCGCTCGCCAATTCATTAAGGTTTACCTTCCGCGAGACGAGTGGCGTGTGCGTGTGCACGTGTGTGAGTCTACATTGCGTGCTATTATGTGAATAATAAATCAATGTCTATCATAAAAATCTCCTGTATTACATATCAGAAAAATAATAAATGCAAAATAATAATACCCTGGTTGGGGTAATATTTTTCAAAATATATCGTTACAGTATGGAGGAGGGAATTTTTAAAAGATATGTATTAATATCAGTATTATTAAATTGGTTATTAAATTAATTATATGATGGTACTATTTTTTAACTTTAAATTATGTTTCATGTCCGAAAGTAACGACGCGTAGTTTCATTAAGGAGTACACACGAAAAATTATTTGGCACGAAAAGATTCATGCTTGACCGGTAGTTCTTCTAATTATTTGATTATTATCATGAAACGGCCATGACTTACATTAAACAGCATTTTTTTTTCTTATTTCTAATAAATGTACTCCATAAACATGGCTATCTCAGAAATAAAATGAGAATAAAAATGTTCATGTTAATACTTTACAAAAGATTTTCGCGTGATTTATTTCTATAGATAAACGTAATTGTGTATCAGATAGCATAATCGATATGTACTGTAATTCGTGTGCACCGATAGGTCGATGCTTGAACAAAAGCTAATCAACGATATATCAAATGGTGAATCAAGGTAAATCAAATCGTGATAACCCGGTCGCATCACACCGTTCTCAAGATGGTAGATACTAAAGCTTCCTCGGAGACGGTGTTTCAAAGGATGTCGCGCGATAGCGGTTTACAATTTCGCCCGTCTATATAATTATCGGTCAAGACAATCTTTATAGCCGGATCGTAAAGCTTAAAACGACCCGAAAGCTCGCCTCGAATTAATACGGGGGTATCTGCCGCGACTGCCGGCCGCAGGAAGTCTCGAAATTACGGCGGAAAAGGGTAGCGGGGAGTTGGGGGTGGCGGGGGTGGCCTGAAAGAAAAAGGGGGCGAGGAAAAGAGAGGGAGATCTTTTACAACGCGTACGTAAAGCGTAGACTACTGGCCACTGGCCCGATCATCCTAAAATCACCTCGCACGCGCGAGCGCGCGCTTTTGTTCGCCGACGTACGATAATTATCGTCGCGACCATAACGACGCTTAACGACATTTAACAACTAACCCGTTGTAACTACATCGTTGGCGTGTAATGAAACGCGTTTCTCCGCCATGCGCCTCGTGACTCACGCTACGACCGGTGGGCGCCGCAGTTAAAAACAAGAAAGTTAAAAGCGCTTCGCCAGCTCTCATCGGCGACTATTAACTTCACGTCGACGCGGACCGGGGGATCAGATTGGCCTTCACGATGGCTCTCAAAATTTTTGCGAAACTTTCTTTTCATGTAACGGTGCGAAAAGTCAAAGTTGAACGCCGAGAGATTCGTGCTCGACACGTAAAAGTTACCGCGATAGCGGGAGAGAGAGAGAGAGAAAGAGAGAGAATTCACGAAACGGCTGCGAGTTCGGGCCTTGAGTTCAAGAGTATACGAGAAGATAGCGCGAAAGCGCCGACCTCATATCGCGGCGTTATATCCGCGCCGCACACACCAGAAGCCCACATGGCGCGCGTTTGACCACAGTTCCCCTCGAGTTATCCGGACTCGACGATATTTTCGGTCCCCCGCGAGAGAAAGAGAGAGAGAGAAAGAGAGAGAGAGAGAGAGAGGCTGGCTGTAAACTCCGGCCCAGGTCACCTTCAGAATCGAGAGTCAAGACGTATCCCGACGCGGAGGATCGGCGGGCGTGTTTCGCAGCCGCGCGCTGGGACACGCGGCGGCAATTTAATCTTCCTCGTAGACACGCGGGAACGATAAATTCACCTCGCTGCCGGGTTCATCGAAAAGAAGGAGCCGAGCGTGCGCGGCATTAGGTGAAATTACCATTCGGCAACTGCGAAACTGCCGAGTGGCTGCGCCCGCCGGAACTTGTCGCGTCGGATCCGAGGGAGTTAAAGCAGGGATTCGCGCAGGGTGAGACGGTCTTATTAGGTTACAGTTACGGAGCAAGGACGCGCGCGGATGTAGCGCGAAAGGGGCGCGCGCAAAATATTCCTCGAGATTAACGCCTCTCCCGGATACCACTGTAATCCGGTATATGCCAGCGGAGTAAGTCGCGAAGCGTCGACAAAAATGAAGAAGAAGCGTTTGCGTTGATGCCAAAACTTGCATTAGCACGCTATCCGCGGATTATCTGGCTTCGTATAACGCCGAGGAGGCAAATCGTGTGTACGATGGCTAAATCTCGGAAAAGAATGCGCAGCTTCATTTTATTCGGCGTTTCCTTGGGCTCGCCTCGAAATCGAACATCCAATAAACAGTGCTCCTTTTGAAGATTTCGTTTGGAATTCACGTGAAAACTCACAAATGTATCTTTAATCTTTATACGTGCTAAATGTTCCCTTCAAATTTGTCTCTTATCGTATCTCTTCAACTGATTTAATGCAAATAACTATTTTTGTTACTAAAGAATAACAAAACACTGAAATATTTATGTAAAAATGGTGTTTTTAATATTTATATTAGAAGTAACAAAATACTAAAGCATTGATGTGAAGAAGGAGTATTAAAGTTAAAAAAAGATTTATTTGTACTACAAATGTGATTAAATACAATCAGCTATTTTAAAAATCATATAATCGGCTATTTTATTTAATACAGATTCAGTGTAAATTTATCATCTTTTGTTTACTGAAAAGTAACAAAACACTGAAGTATTAATGTAGAAATGCCGTTTCTCCTATTGAGGTGTAACAAAATACTGAAGCATTGATGTAAAAAAAGATGACGTAAAAATTAAAGAAGATTTAGCTGCAGTACATAGATGCGATTAAATGCAATCAGCTATTTTAAAAATGATATAATCGGTTATTGTATTTAATACAGATTCAATTTAAATTTATCAACTTTTGTTTACTGAAAAGTAACAAAACACTGAAGTATTAATACAGAAATGCTGTTTCTCCTATTGAGGTGTTACAAAATACTGAAGCATTGATGTAAAAAAAGATGACGTAAAAATTAAAGAAGATTTAGCTGCAGCACACAGATGTGATTAAATGCAATCAGCTATTTAAAAAAATGATATAATCCGTTTTTTTCATTTAATATAGATCCAATTCGAATTTATCATCCTTAGTTTACTGCTAATAATTTACAGCCACGTGTATATTCTTTTTCACATTTAATTTGCGTATAATTAGTACTATAATATTTCATCGAATTTGAAACTAAATTTATGCTACAATACTATATTACTAAAGAATAATCTACATTGCAAAAAAAGATATGTACTTTACGTAATACAATGCCAAAGCATGGCGTATAATGGTCGATCAGGCATGAATTGCATGGTGTTTTATGCATTATAAAGGCATTCTACCGCGTATAATGGCAGCAATGTATTAATACCTCGGCTACCTCTCATACGTATTATAATGAAAAGCTGAAACGGTTCACATACGTGTGCGTGCGTGTGTTTAATGCTCCGCCTACGCTTAATTTTATATTAAATGGAGGTGTGCAGTCAAATATACACACGCCATGTAATAAAAATTACGAGTCGCCCGCTCGATACTTTCCGCGCGCTGAATACGATTATTCATCGGTAAGAGTAAACACCGTGGCGGCTCCATGAAAAAGTTTTGATTCGCGCGTGGGCGCGAAAGTACTCCGAAAAAGGGAGACGGTGGAAAGGGTCCACGCAGGAAACACGTCGACGCTCGGAGGTTTTCGGCTTTGACGTTCGGAGAGAGGCGTCGCGACGCTGTTTGCGCAGCACTTTCATTAGCCTGCCTCAAATTACTATAGTTCAAACACCGAGCGTCGCCGCCACTCCGCTGGAGAGGCGATTCCGTTTTGTCAAGGCAAATATCGATGCTAAATACAAGACGAGAGAGAGAGAGAGAGAGAGAGAGAGAGTGAGAGAGGAGGTGAAGGAGGAGGCAAATAGAGAATGACGGGATTCCGCTATGCTCCTTTTCCTTTTCCTCCACGTTTCTTCGTCTCCGTCACCGACGGCGAATGGATGAAAGAACGGGGGACTACCGATGTATGGCCGAGGAATAACGGAGCGAGGGGGAGGGGGAGGGGAGGATGGTCCGAATGGACAGTCGGACGAACGGTGCGCTATTATTGCTTCTGCGAAGATTGGTAGCCGGCAGGACGCGGCCGGTGGAAATATTACGTTTCGTGGTGGCGCGCAAAAACCCTGAGGACTGGCTGAAAGAAGGGGGATAGGGGACAGGGAGGTAGGTGGCGCGGGATGAGAGCGATGGTGACGTCTGGATTCGCGATGCGACGGCCCGTGCTCTACGTGTAGGCCCGCAGCTCCAACACATCCGCAGAAGAGACGAGATCGATATTTCCGATATAACGGTGAGTTTAGTAAAAAAAAAAAAAAAAGAAGAAGAGAGAAAGAGACAGAGGAGGGAAGAGGAAGAGAGAAAGAGAGGGGAGCAGAACGGTTCGGTGGCCGAACGCGTAATCTGTCCACGGCTATCAGGCGAATATCGATCGAATATAAATGGCGAAATTTTGTATCAGGTGCGGGCGTGCATACATCACGCGGCGGCAGCGTGACAAGCGTGAACTTCACGGACGGCCTCAGGTGCAACCAGAAATCATCCGGCATTCGCAACCAAACGCGCGACATTGATCTTCCCGCCACCATGGATCCTCCCCCACCGCGCGGCAAGGGTTATCGAACATTTCGAGGACAGTTTGCGCGGAAACATGTGTACGACAAATCCTTCGGGATTATAGGCCGCACGGTTGAGGACCGACGCTGAAATATGTCCGCGCGCCGGAGATACGCGAGCCTTTGAATTACGTATCTCCGTATACGAGCGTTTGAATATGATGATCAGTGTGCGATCGATCGAAAAACGAGGATCCGAAAGCTCGGCGGCAGCCGGGATTATTCACGGAAGAAACATTACGAAATTTACGCTCTAATGAGATGCTACTTAATTAACCTTTCGGCGTGTAAATTACGTACGGCAAAAAATTACCATAATTTTAGAAATACGCGGCCGCATTGTTTTAACGTCGCTGGCGCGTTATTTATCGCGGAAGTAACGGATAAAGAGAATCATTAATCCTGTTCTGAAAATTGAGGTTGGCTGAATAAGCTGAAGTGCGATAAAGCTGCCCAAAAAAAGTACAGCTGGCAGTGATCCAGACATGTTTACTGCTGAAATTTGTCTTTGTGAACTGGCTAGAGACGCGTACACGTGGTAGACGCGCTATAATACGCAAAATATTGAACATGCGTCAGTTAATTTGCAATCTAATAAAATGATGAATATAAAAATTTATATAAAGTATTATCACAAATTGAAAGAAACGTTACAAGTTTATAAACATATAATTAACAAGCTTGATCATTTTATCGTTCTTTTAGAGCTTGTACAATTGCAATTCATAAGAGTAAATAAATTAAATCGCAACTTCCTCACGCGATAATCACAGTGATAAGGAGACGATTGCGGTGATCCTGCCCCACAAAGCGCAGTCTAAAGTGCGAACTACACGGTCTATGTATGCTAAATAATGTGTCGACGTGAGTCCGACGACGGGCGATGAGAGGTGCGAGGTCCTGCAATATTCACATGACCCCTTGCTTCGTCGCTCGACCTCGCCGCTCGCCACAGCCACGACTCTGACGAAGAGGAGATCTACTCTATCCTGGCGAAACACTTCATTTATCAAGCTCCGACGTCTCGTCGGGTTGCCTGGATTTAATTACGTGAAACAAGTCGCCGAAGGGGATACCTTCTGGCTCGTCTGGCATTCCGGCACCGAGTAGAAGGACGCGATAAAATGCAAGTAAGAAAATATCGTTGGCACACCGCGTTAATGTCAAACGGTCAGAGTAAAATTCCAGCAGCGCATGAGTGTATCACAAGCGCGATCACGCTTGAAACAATTGGTTTCGCGTATCTTTCCTCGGAGTATTTCATTAAAAAAAAACTCTTTTGCAAAAAATCTCTTTCACAAAGACGAGGACTTTGTATATTTACAAGAACGTGTATCAAATTTACACATATCTGTAATGCTTTTAAATTAAAAGAGAATCGAAAGGAGAGAGAGATATATATATATGCATATGTTTTGCAATTTGCCCGAATCTATTATTCACGTGGTCACAAGTATGCGACCGCGATTAAGCCGATTGAACAATCATTGTAGCGCCGCTTGTACATCTGACAGCTGGTGTGTAACTCCTCCGCAAGGACAAGTAATTACCCAAGAACGAGAACTTCGTGAGGAGTTGAAGCGGAATATGCTGAGACCGCGAGCGCAATACGCGAGAACTACTCCGCATTGTGTCGTTGTGATTCGACGCCACTACAACGGCAAAACCGGGCGCGATTTGTCACATTGTGTCGCGCGAGATAACGCTTATTCACGATATTAACGACCTGCCGCGATATTTCGCAGCGGTGAGCTCGCGTTAGATGTTCGCGCCTTATTGTGGAATACAACACTTGCCAATTTTAGCATCCGCAGCAAAAAGGATGGTTAACGATGAAAACTAATTATGCAAGAATACGACCGCGTAAATTCATTTCGAAGTGACTAATTTGCCAATTATCAAAATGATCGAATTAAATTTCTGGATTACACTCGTTACGAACAGCAGAGTAAAAAACTGCAAATATAAATATTCTTCTACTTTTTTAATAAAAGTTTGTTCAATATTATGAAACGCCGAAAATAATGGCGATACATAAAAAGAATATGATCTAAAAAGAGGTAAAATTATTTGAAAAATTCTGTAATGTTACACTGAAAAAAAAATCTGATTAAAAACGGACGAATCAGAAAAATCTTGTAGGATTGATAAAATATTCTGGTTATTATAATAGGAATTCTGATTATCATAAGTTATAAAGTTGAGTTCTATTATAATAACCAGAATATTTGATCAATCCTACAAGATTTTCTGATTCGTCGATTCTTAACTAGAATTTTTTTTCAGTGTAGTAAATATTTTTAATTGACTTATTCGCCGTCGTAGGGCTATTGCTATATTATTTGGACGGTGATTACAAAACTAGGTTAGAAGCCATCGGCAGAACTATTGTGTAGTAAACCCCGGTTGCATGAACAGTCTTAAACTAAACCGACTTACGCGGATTTCCTCCTTCCTTCCTAAATTATTCTCGTATCTATGATATAACTGGAGAAAGGAAATTTACTCAACCAAAGTTAGTGTCAAACGGCGTTGCTGACACGTTTCTAATTCATCTCTCTGTTACAAGCGTGAGCTTATAACGTACAACACAGTTGCCACGCGACGTACTCGACGATTCAACCGAATTGGCAGGAATGAAATTTTGGCGACGAGACTTCCAGAATATCGTCCGAGTGTCTTTGATTTCCGGCGTAGCCGACAGGATTTGCCCGGTGCACAACGGCGTTTCATTGTCGCTCGGGCAAGTACGCAATTAATTTCTGCCCGTGCTCGCCGCGGGGGAATGCAAATACGCGGGGAGATTTTGCAGGAGTAATTTGGAAGTGCCGCGGTATACCGCGCGCATTATGTTGCCTCTCTCAACTCTCTCTCTCTCTCTCTCTCTCTCTCGTCTCTTCCTCCTGCATTCGTCCGTCCACCCTCTCTCTCGTCCATCCCTCCATCCCTTTTAATCTCTCTCTCTCTCTCGTTCTAAATGCTTCGCTCTCGTTCTCTCTGTCCCTGTTCCTATACATTCAACTCGCGCGCTAGCTTTTCGTAGGCTGTTTACGCGCACATTCACACGCGATGTGCCCGGTGCGCGCGTTTAGTACGCTTGAGCGGCCGTATCTCCGCGTCGCGGACGCGTGCACACGAGCACGCATACGCGCGCACGGTGCGGCGGATGAGGGAGCTCGAATGGTCCACGGGACACAAAGTTGTCGCCATCGATTCGCGTCGCGCATCCGGATAAACCCGCGCGGTCCTCTGTATCGCTTTTTTGCATCTTGACAGTCGTTCCATCGTCCCTCGGTGTTTTGATTTTTTAATATGTACGCCACTTTATCGTGACGCGCGTGGGTCGATCTGATAAAAAAAAGTCTCGTGCCTGTCAAAATCGTTTCGAAAATCGCACGTTACAAACAATCGCAACGTTGAATCGTTGCTATGCAATTTCAGCAAATTAAAGGCGACTGTCCCTTTTGGTTATATTTTCCATACATAAAAGAAAACGGACACTTGTAATTTGGAGAGAATAGAGATGACTGCAGAAACGATAGAACACCGAACAGAAAGCTATTAATCCGCGACGATCAATTTATATGAATAATTTGAGAAAGAGAATGGAACAATTATTTCCCTGGCCGAAATCGAGCTTTAGTCTGATCAAAATGCATGATAAAATAAAGCGGGCTCGTGCTCGCATTTAGCGTGTGTAATATTGACTGCGGCATACATAAAGGAAAACCTTATATCGAGGTACAAAGCTCTCCTTTTAGCGGGGGCCCTGTGCAACGCACGCGGTAGCGTTTTGAGTTTCAATATTAATACCAGCACTTACTTGCTCGTAAGCGTTGCATTACCGTGGGCGCTTTCGCGTCGCCCCTTTAAAAACCAATGGATTCTTTTAAAAAAACAATGCGTGGACCGTTCCCTTTCTTCTCGACGTTTCTCATTTCCTTGCCGCGTCGCGTCACAAAGGAGCCATGCTGTCGCGCGGTCGATCGTCACGGGAATTTAAAGTCAACTCTCGCGACGACACACGTACGTAACGGTGGCGTCAATGGGCGTCGACGCGACACGATTGACTCGATTGAAATTCATGGGGAAACGAATTCGTGGTTACGCGCCGTGAGAGAGATAAGGGACAATTCTCGAAATATACGCGACCCAGTTTCCCAGAAGCGCCGCGAGCAGGCGGAGGCTCCGCTCCGAAAGCCCTTTTACATTTCATATACCGCGTGTATTCTCGATACGCCATAATAACGCGGTCGTCATACATTTGCACGTCCGTGAATTGTGCCACACGCGCGGAGGTACATCGGCGGTATCTTCGCACGTCAGTCTCCTCGCCTCTTTCGAACGCGCCATCGATTTTATGCCATTTTGATCAGACTCGAGCGATTACGTCACCTCTCGACTTCAAAATGGAATTATTCGCAACACCTGATCCCGCTTCGCCAGATAGGGAAGCTCGCCGACTATTTTGCAGCGCTTGGAAAAAATAAATCTTTTAACAGCTGTTTATGATGAGCTTAACAATTATTTCTTTAAATAATTGCTTGTTTTTATCTAAAGCTATAATTTCTATGAGAAATGCTCACAATTTTTTTTCATCATCGCGTAACAATTAGGGTTAAACATGAAGAAATAAATATTGTAATGATAATATTGTCATTACTTCATCGAGAAATGTACATTTTCATTGTAGAAGAATTTACATTTTACATTGATGCAATATTAGCATTTCAGGGATAACTGCATAATATGTTGCATTCAGCATAAATAATTTATGTCAGAATAAATAATCCATGATGCATAAATAAATAAATAATTTGTTAGCTATCAACGATATCATGCGAATATATTTGATAATATGATATCAAACTTTATTAATCAACATACTGATTTCATTTTCTTTTCGTAAATTTATTTCCTAATGGATTTTCTGCTTTTGCGTATTCCATGTACATACATATGTTTATTCGAGAAAAAAAGTATATATATTATATTTTCTTCCGATTCTTGTTACATATAACATTTTCATTTTTCACAATTTAGTTTGAAATTTTATATACGACCAAATGAACGAGCGAAATAATTTGTCGTCGATGAACGACTAATGGCCTAATATCAATGAAAGAGCCCGACGATTAAAAGTACTTGGGATTTGAAGAGCATTAATCGTACACGAAACGGAGAAAATAATTTAATTTGAAAGTAAAAATGCGATCCCACTTTGCAAGTCTGATGGTGGCCCATTGTTTCCGCGCGCCTCTAAGACTCCCCGTCTCGCTCCGCCATCGTGGAATGTGTCCGTGTCCTCTTTGTCCTCCCACTTTCCCGCTTTTGCCAACGTCTACCGTAGCCTCCTTTGTATAATCAAAACTCTCGAACAAATTTTCATATTGTTTGTGATTCAATTGGACAGGCAATTTCCGCGGGCTGGTCTCCGAAAATATCTCCTCTTCTGCGGCACACCAGTACCTCGTCTTAAGCCACCCATGGCCATTTTGCTCATTATCGTGTAACTACCTCGCGAGAGGATGTATACCTTGCGGATGTACTGCCCCCGGGCGCGTCTTAGCCACTATTTATCCTAGCCATCGATGCTGCTTCATTATCCTCAATTCCAATCTCTACTTTATGCAGCAACAGACTCCCCGAGGCTCATCCCGGGGAACTATCTAAGTTCGCGCAAAGCAAACTTAACATTACATGATGCTGGGAAATTATATATTAACAGAGAACGTTCGTTGATCTTAAGTACAAACCGAAACGGACTTTAGCGCGAAATTATATAAGCAATGATATTACTTTTCATGTAGATTTGAAAATATGAAAGTGAAAATAAAGCATTAACAGTGAAATGATAATACAAATTTAATGTTATTTCTTTTTTCTCTCTTAATAACTAATTTCGTTTAGCAGAAGATACGCTTATAGAGAATTAAAACGGTCGTAAAATATATTTTAGCGCTAATTATCATTTTAGGTTTACGAGAACGTATAAACATTAATTATAACTAGTGCTCATACTTTTTACGCAGCGAAAATATGACGGCTATTTTTCACAGGCATGATGCATGTTCTGAATTTTTCAATATGCACTCATTGCGCCTAATGTTCGTACAATGTAGCCATAAATGTCCACGGCGATAGAATCGCAAAAATTATAAAGGCACATAGAACGATTTGCGCAACGTCGCTTTCAGTGTTGCCTGGAAGCTTGTTTATGCCTCGTCGCCTAATTGCAAGGGATGCCGTAACTCAGTTTTATGACTTGTCACGATTCATTACCGCGATAACGTTCTCTGACGCAGCCGTCCGAGCTCTTTCAGTTAGTTTCCTAATTTTTTTTTATGTATAATGCAAGCTTCCTTTGTGCGAGGCGTGGCCTCGACTCTCGAGGAGACCTTTCCTTGATCTATTAGCCGAGTGGACGGCAGCATGGCGTGTTGTAGATTAACCCGATGTTAACCCGAAGAAGGACATATTACAAATAAGGAAACGGACCAGAAAAGCGAGCCACATTGCTCGTATTTCCCGGACCCTTCTACGCCACTAGCAGCAGGCTGGACACGTCCCACCCCGACAGGGGGCAGAAGCAGAACCAGATTAGAACCCGACAATCAAGCCAATTATACACTCCGGTGACGCTGACCCAGCTTCTCTTCTAGCCCTCTGTGCCGCCTACTTCACCCTCGCTACTCCTCCCTTTCTTCTCTGGAATCTAGAAGGTTCTCCCGGCTCTTCTCTCTACGGCGAGTCGCGCCGAAACCCTACCCGAGGAACTCATCAGATCTCCCGTAATCCCCGTGGTACGAGACCCAAACGAATTGCCCACGGAATTAAGCAGCTCGCACGAGACATTCAATACGTGTAAGACCGTACGAGCTGTAGAAAAGGATCTTTTGGAAAGCACAGATACCTCGTACCGTGCACCACCGCAAAACGTTTCGCGTAATGTAATTCCGTTAAAGAGCGAAGAAAAACTTAATTACTCGCGCTATATTGCTGTTTTCTTAAAGCTGGCGATACTTTAATATCATTATATAATTATTTCTCAATTATTATTTATAATTTATAATTCATTAGTTATTATCAAGAAATCTGTATGTATAATTAAATAAGAAGAAAGAATGTTATATAATTCAAATAAGATCTTGATAGCTGAATAATATTCACGTGAATTTTAATAATCTAATTATAATTTATAATTCATTAGTTATTATCAAGAAATCTGTATGTACAATTAAATAAGAAGAAAGAATGTTATATAATTCAAATAAGATCTTGATAGCCGAATAATATTCGCGTGAATTTTAATAATCCAATTTCCGGCTCACATTGTCAGTAAATTGCGTGTCGATTATTTGTCGGTTTTAAAAGGCAATTTCTAATCGGAATAGTAAATCAAATCTATATATTCAAATTCCAATGATATTCAATGTCCCAATAATTTAATTTATATGACAGCTTATATATATATATATATATTTGCTCTCCTATTTAATTTCTCTCGTTAATCATCGAATCAAATCATCGTAATCAGAAGCCTTGTACGGTGCTGGATCTCTTTTGTAATAATTTCTTCGAGAGATCCAGATCGACCGTACAAGACTTTTTATTATTATTAATTTAATTTATTCAGATAACAGTCAAATTTAATAATTATTATTAATCATTATTAGTCATCATAATCTGCTCTTGAATGTAATGTGGTGTATTTTTTTGATAGTCTTTCTTAAAAATTATCAACTCTTCGCCACTCGTGAGTACCTACATGAGAACAAATAAAAGTTTACTGAGAGCCTACTACTATACTACTCTCATACGCATAAAGTACAATGTGCACTGCCCTTTTAACTGCGAATAGGGAGGAGGGTTAAGGGGTGTAGGCGAGAAAGGTGAAGAGAGCCGACGTTTAGCTCCTCGGAGGGAACCGTTCCCTTCGGGCCAGAGTGACGTAGCGAGATCGGCTGAGGTCTATGTCTGAAGGAGCACGAGCCGAGCGGCAGATTGCAGCCCAGGTCTTTGGAGGATCATCAAATTAGCGGAAGAGTCTTTGAGGCGTCTCCTGAAGGTGGCCAACTTGGCTGGCTCGTCATAGCCTCTCTCTACCAGAATTATGCCCCCCGCGACCCTTTCACCCGAATGGAGTTACAAACTTCAGCCTTCCTACCAGAGATAGAAAGGGCTTCCTTCTTCTTTCCCTTTCACGCCCACATCTCTTTCTCACATTCGACTTCCGTCTCCTTTGCTACTGAGCGTGACGCTAATGTCGGTTGAATGCGACCAAAGAGAACTCACTCTCTTTCTCTTTCTCCCTGGGGTTTCGGTGCCCAAAACGACTGGACCGACAGCGCTTTCTGCACCGGCTAGATATAAATGAACGAACTTCTAGAACCTACCGGGAAAAGACGTTAGAAGTGAGCAGTTTCAGTCGCGGATTACTCGCGCAAATACGTATCGCCAAAGAAATGTTCACCACCGTTACGTATATACTCGCTTCGCTAACATAGATAGATTTTTATACAATCTTACTTGTAAATATTGCAATTACCAAATATATTTTTCATTCTTTTTTAATTTTTTTTCAAATTAAATATATTTTAATAAAATATGAATTGAAAAAATATATGATTGATTTGGATTTTTTAATTTTTTCCTTCTTTCTAGTAATTGATAGTTTCGTTGACTTGGATTGATTTTTATACAATCCTACTCGCAAATGTAGTTGCAAAACATATTTTTCATTGTTTTTAATTTCTGTAATAAAATATGAATTCTAAAAATGCATAATTGACTTTGAATTTTAATTAATTTTTCTGTTCTCTAATAATTAATAGTTTGTTGATAATTACCATCTTATCATAAAATATTCCATTTTCGATTTTTGGACTGGATATCTGTATTCTTTCAGGACAAAAAAAGAATCAAGAGGGGAGAAATGTTTCTCATTTCGCGTCTGGTCGGTAGTGTTTAATGATTCTCCTACGTAGGCCGAGTAGTATCATGGCCGAGCAGAAGACTATTTCGTGCAATGTCGAGCGTAGGCGTGGGGCGATCGATCGAGGCACGCAGCGGAACCAAATCGCGCGCGCGAGACGGATGCTGAAAGACTCGTAAAGCGCAAAACCGCGAAAGCGCGCGCTTTGTGGTTCTGTGTCGACGGAGAATCAGCCATATACCGATCGGCGTTGCGCGATATGTATCGGATATTTTTAACTCAAGGTGGTAACATACCCTCCTCACATGTGCCTGACACGAGCGCGCGCGTGCTCACAGGGCACACATGGAAAACGCGTAAATGTTTTATGGTCCGACCCTTTGCCGCTCTCGCTGTAATGTACTACCAAAACTGTATGCAGCCGGCCGGGCCGGCGGAAACTGGGGCAGAAACACAAAGCCTGCCCACTGCCCGGTCGAGATACCGTCGACAATACCTAAACGCACTAGAGGAAGGACACTCTTTCCATGCCCTCGCGCGTAGAAGCGGACCGACCTATCGCTGATAAAACCCGCTGGAAAAGCCCAGAATATTTTCCTCGCCACTTGCCCGAACTCCTCTCGCATGTTCGCTCCGCGACTATGGGCTTTTTTTTTGTTCGCGCGAGCTCGGCCTGTAAAATCCGATAAGCCCGCGTGTAAATTACGTAACGAAAAAAGTTGGCTCGATATTGACTTGTACACGTCACAGGATTACGGAAACTCCATTGACCTCGTTTCGACTGACAGTTGCGCTGCGCGATCGTCGAAGTCCATTAAATGAAATCAAGAACTCTGTGCAACAACGTCATCCTTACCTGCGGAAGGCAGAGACTTCCAACACACACGTAGATCCGAGATAATATACTCGTAACTTCGCGATAGCACCTTTATCTACACGATGACGTTTACTCACCGAGTAATTTTAGCCAAGTAAGCCGATAGGAATTGAGAGCGGGCGAGTCGATCTTTGTCGGAAAACCTAAAATGAACGTGATGTCAGCCTGGCTGGCTGGGCTGGCGTAAATATTTATATTAGACACGTGCCGACGGAGCAATCGCGAAATGATTTAAGTAAATGGACGGTATATGGATGGGGACGGGGAAATCGGTCGGAAATATGGTAACGCCGGTGTGAGCAAAGAAAGTTAGGCCCGGCTGATATTTCCGCCGAAATCTCGCCGATATTTCCTCCAATACTTCTGCTGTTTAAAGAGCGGCTGTCTGGAAATAGTAACGGCTAATGGTGCCTCGAGTGTTTGCACGATCTTCGACTATTTTTAGGTATTCGCAGCGCGAATTTCGTAGCCTGCCTATATACATCACATCCAACACACTGTGCACCGCGTACCACCCAAGTGTATACAAGTTTTTCCTTTCGCGCAGTTCCGCGAAGAATTCACGTCTTTTTCGATGAAATTTATCGTAATTATATGTTAGCGAAATAAATATGTAAATATTTGATTTCATTTTCTCGTTGCAAGAATTTGCGAGGGAACTGTTTCCCTAGAAAGTCGATTTAATTTCATTTACCCCAACATCCTAATCCTTAGAAAAATAACGAGGAACACGCAGCTTCGCTCGCCTTTCTATTTCTTCTGGCTATCTTCGTGTTAGACCTTCTCCTACTTGCCGCGGAACAGTTTACTACTCTACGGGAGACACTCGGTATCGCAACGTGGAAATAAGTTCGACACCGGGACTGGCCACGAGGGGCGCGTCCTTGTTCGCCTCGGTTCGCAAACGGTAAGGGGGTTTGCTCGCGCAATTCCTATTTCTCGCGTTTCCCGATGTTTTCCACGACCGCGTCGGGGCAAATAAAGTTTTCTCCAATTTCCACGGGAGATCGAGCCGCCGTGCGCACGCAAGTGGCGCAGGAAAGGTGCACTGCATCGTGCTATGCACGTTCACCGTAAAAAGGTCGATCCGCGGTGAACGAGCTCTGTACCGTGCCGCCGTCGTGATCTCGCGACGAAACGAGCTCTCCGCCTGATCAAACTTCTAAAACTGGGACATTATTTTTCCGCCGGAGGGACGCATTCAATTTCCGTTTTGCGCTCGTCCGCGCCTGTCTCTGGGAACTCCGTCGGGGATGTCGCCAGCAATATTAGAAATCGCGACGATAGGTCGGGAAGAAAAGAAAACTAAAAAAGATAAATCCTCGTACAATCGCAAACGGGATAGAGTGAGAGAGAGGGAGAGAGAGATATTTTCGCGATGTACCTAATTTTCTCGCATAATCTTTGTGTTTTTAGATCTTTGCGTGTAATATTGGAAAATGGAAAAGCGGAATGTAAATCGTGAAATTATTTCCGTCCCACGGGAATAAACGCAATATGGCCATTTACACTAATGTGTATTCATTTAAGATAAATAAAATTACTAATTTGCTGTAACAGCGGTAATTCTTTCACGCAATTACGTTTGCATCAACATAATTGTTTCGGCATAAAACATAGAGAAATCGCCCTAGAATGAAAATACTTGGCTGAAAATATCGTGCTGAACAACCTTGTTTATCCGCGAAATTAAAAGGCGTCACGCACGCGTTCACCAGCGAGAGCAATTTCTCGGTCAAAGGATCAAAGCGTCGTAAAATCGCACGGACGGATCCGATCATTGAAATCCGGCCCAATAGCACTCCGTCGTACGGAGAGTTGTTTCAATTTTTCTATTCAGTGGCAGAGTCGTTCCTTCTAATTACTATCTCAGCCCGGTGTAATTGCCCGCTACATTCGCACCGCCGCGCGCCGCGCCGCGGCGGCGGAAAAGCGACTGCGATGACGGCGGTTCGGTTTTCTCCCTGCTCTCCAGACGAGAACGCGAATTGCGGGAGCGACGAGACCGGTCGCCGCGAGTCAATAACGGGCCGCTCTCCGTACCGTGATTTGCATGACAATCGGCTCGACTCGAATCGTCGACGTCGTCATCAGCGTGACGGATCTGCTCCGTCGTTCTCAAAGCAAAAAGCCTTCCCTTCCCGAGAGTGCGCGTACGCACCGCCGTTCCATCCGAGCTTTTACCGACCTCCCTGTCCCCTCCTTCTTCCCCCCTTCATTCCCCGGGCCGTTACCGCGACACTCGGCAGTCTCTGTCGCACGCATCGGGACCTGCACAGGATTCCGTCATGCTCTCCAACCCGGCAAGTTAAGAGCCCTAATTAAATTCAGTCTGGGTACTCTTACCGAGCTCGGTCCATCGTTCATTAAGCGTCGGATCAAAGTGATATTCCCGTAAAGTAGTTCCACTTCGTGGTGAGGGTGAACCCTTTCTACCACCCTCACCTTTCCTCGACACGTTTCCACGCTCGCTATCACGGCACGGGGAGTGGGAGAACATCGTGACTTTCCTCTAGAGATATAGGTGAATCTTTTATGCCGCCGTCGTACGAACGATTAATTACCTGGTAAGGTCATTGCGAGAGATGTTGTCTTACTCGTTTCGAGTTCGGAATAAAGAACAATGAGAGATACTCACTCGTGCTCCATATGGAAGCGTCAACTTTACGCGAACTTTTTTATCGATATTTATATCGCGTAAGTTATTCCCTTCACGAAAATATTTTTCTACCTTCTATATAAATTAACAGTTAAGATAAGTGAAATAGCTCGAGGCAACAAAATATTAAAATATACAAAGAAAAATATATATGAGATTCTCTCTTGCATTTATCGATTTTATCGAGGTCCGTCAATTTATGAATTTAGATAAACTAATAAAACAGAGGAAAAAAAATTAATTTGTGAATGCTATGGATTAGCTTTAAAAATAAAAAATTTTATTAATAATAACGACTTTAAATTATTTTCCCTATAGTAATATTGAAAAATAAAAAATGGAATTTCATATATTCTTTGAAATGCTACAAATCTTAAATCGAATCTACAAGTGAGCGCGAATAAACACGAATGAATAACTTTCTTCATGAATGTGAATCATGTCGCCATAAATTGTTCATGTGTATTTGTTCACGCTCATTCGCTTGGTTTGAATTTAGCTTTAGGAAGATATAATAATTTTGAGCAGAATCAATTTATCCTATTTCGATTGAAATTAGAAATTAATATGTACATATATGTACACATTCAGAGATGTTATAACTCTATTTAGTACAGTTGACAATATATTAGCTTGATAGTTTCATATTAGAGCTTATAGAATTGCTCTTGTACGATTAATAGTCTCCGAATGAGCCATAGAAGGCAACGAGTTGCAGCTGTTACACAGGGTGGATGTGAATAATTAACGGCTGATGTAATTCCCTGATCATTAATAATAATAATAATAATATTTCAGATATGTAATTAAATGTAGCATATGATATTTTATAATATAATTATATCCTGCCCTTTCTTTCTATCTGGGCCTTTCTGTCTGTAAAATTAAAAGAGAAGCTTATCGTACCATCATAAACTCATCGTAGAGATAGGAGATCTCCGGATAGGCGATGAAGTCGACCATGTTGCTGCGATGTATAAACTGAATAGCAAATAACGCGGCACTAATTCCAGATTACACGTAGGGATAAAACTCGACAGACCGTAACTGCAACTCAGTACGCGTAATTTTCACAAATTCTCTCTCTTAGTACATCATCACAATCTTAATGTTATCATATAAAATCATTGCACTGCATAGCTTCACTCAAAAATCTGACAATTACTTTTGATGTATCAATCGTATAAAATATTAAACGTAAACCTCTGATCACTGTCACGAAAAATGCACGCACGATATTTTATTTATGACTGTTTAAAGTACTCTTGTTCCTGATAGCAAGAACGAAGCACACAAACATGGAGCTTATCAAAATCATCGTACTAATCCAGCGTGAGCCGATGTGAAATTACGAAACTGTCGAGTGTGCACAAAATCTTCCAAAATTTTTTTTCTTCAAGGTGAACAGAGAGAGAATGAGAGAAAGAGAGAGACAGTTTTCTGATAAGTTGGATACGTATAATAATATAATGCACGAGGGAAAGAACGACGAGGGAAAGGAATAATATCGAAGGGCGCGTGTAACTGTTCCCGAGACTGTATCGCGGAAGTCGAAAGGGAAGGTCCACGAGGCGGCCACGAGGGTGGAAAACGAACGGCTCTGTGTGCGCGGCAATACGCGGAGAGTGGAACGGAGGGAAAACGCGAGGGTGCACGTGTACGTACGTGGGGGGTACGTTGGTGCGCGCACGTGTAAGTGGCCGCGTGTGTAATACAGAGGAAACGAGAATCCGGCAGGCCGCGCTTGCGAACGAAAGCACAAGGGAGAGTAAGCTCGGTCACTGAGGCGTCGCCACTCAGCTCGCTTCTCCTCGGGAGTGTGACTCCCCGCCTCGGGTTCCAATCCCCCTACCATTTCCATTCCATCCCTCCTCGGCGTTCCTCCGTCTTCGTCTATTTCCTTCTCGTCTCTTCTCTCGGTCTCTCGATATCTTTTACCCCGCGAAACGACCCCCGTCGTCGCGCTACGCAGCTAGATCCGCGTAATTGTTTGATGGCGGCGACTGGAGACCTCGTTTCAACTCGGCGCGTAATAGTCACGCGATAATTACGTAACGATCTGACGATACTTTACGCCGTGTACGCGAAATATAGAAGCCACTTTCAACGTACTTCGTCGGCGGATTATAAATCCCTTTTCGCTACAAAGCTTGAATTCAATCTACTTATTATATCGCGAAACGAAAAAGGTACAGGATTTGTGAAAAATCTACGTAGCGAAATACGAAAAATTAACGTAATGGCGGATTATCTTTAGCTCTGTGCAAACGAAAGGTAGCGATACGGGGCTCCGCGGAAACTGCCTTTTATTGTTGCGTCACTTGCGGACAGTGAATTATGCACACGGTGGACACGTTGGAGTGACTGAAATCGCTGAAACGTCATTGAATTCAAGTGCGGCGCAGGTGCACGCTGCAGTTGCAAAAACTTCGTTAGAAGGGAATGCAAACAATGCACGGGTTCGGACAGCTCCGTTCTTTTCTTTGGGGCCTTCGCGTTCACGAGCGCGCATCCGACCGCCTCGTTTTTCCTCCCGTCTTTTTTTTTCCCCCGAGCTTCACGTCGAGTTTTGCAAGCGCGAGTATCGCTCGCCTTATGCAAATCCGTGCGAACTCCGTCTACTCTCCTCCTCGCTCCCTACCCGTTGTTTCCCCCTTCATCCACTCCTTTCACCTTCTCGCTGCTTCTTTGGCGCTAGCGTAAACCCCATGGCGCGACACCGCCAATTACACCCTCATAAATCGGCTCGCCAATTTGTCACCCGCAATTCGTCTATCTGAATTTCAACGTTCCTTATCGCGTCACCTCGACGTCCTCGCCACTTAAGTTCTTTCTCTCTCTCTCTCTCTCTCTCTCTCTCTCTCTCTCTCTCAGTTTCTCCCTCATGATTTCGACACGGAAAACGTAGGTCTCTAGCGGCGGCGTGGTGGTGGGAAAGCAGACGTGAGTTTTAATGCATTTTTTCAATTCTCACGAGGGAACCGCTGCCAAGCGATTACGCTCAAAGCGGAGCATTACGCCTCGCGTACGGCATGACGCTCGCGCGCGATACTCCGAAATTGCATTTTTATTTGACGATCCTTATGATATCCAATTTGCCATCTCGATCAATCTTTATAGTCCCTCCAAATGCAGCCATCTCCATTCTCCCGAATATCGCTGAGATTTATCTGAGATTATAACATCCGCGGATCGGATTCCTATAATCGACGAGCTGTAACACGTACATACACGAAAGTTTTCTGTCGCCGGCGAGATACCAGCGAACATCTGGCGATCTGTTAATGTTGAGGCTGCCTAGACCAACACGACGGTCGAGTTTCAGGCATGGCTTACAAGGTAAAGCAAATAAACAAGAATTAAATCTGGAAGGCTTTACCCGCAGCAGAAAAGATTCGGGTATTTTCATGCGGATTCAATGCAGCGAACGAGACTGAGAGAAAAATACAGGGAGAATAAGAAGCGGGTAAGATATAGAGAGGCGGTTAACTGCAATGCATTAGATCCACCGAATGGACCACATTAAGTCAATCGCTCTCCTTTTTCCGCAGAGAAAGAGAGAGAATGAGAGGGGAGAGAGAGAGAGAGAGAGAGAGAATTTTCGACGAATGACGTAATTGTTATTTTACATGCAGCTCGCTTAATGACGATGTTGATAAATACGGCGGTGAGGTCTGCGGTATCGCGGACGAAAGTCGAGGCGGCGTATACGCGCCATTAAATTTAGCGTTCAAGGAAGGAACGGGAATCTGAATCATCGGACGTATGTATAGCAACAAGTTTGACACGCCACGTCAAGCCGCCGCTAGAAGTATTACGGAAACGGCCGGAAGCGGGGCGCCCGAATACTTTCTGTCGCCTTCTGTTGCTCGCGAGCGGGCGCGTGCGCACGTGCAACGATCGCTTCCGCAGTATAAGCGCGTGGAGCTAAGTATAGACGACGCTGGCCGACGGCATTGTTATTGCTTGCGCAGCGGCAGCGCGTTGCCTCGGCCTCGGGATCTGTGTTTATGAAGGGTCCGTTGCTCGGCCGAGTTATGGCCTCAGGTGTATTCGGATATTACGACTCGACTAGGTCCGATCGAGCAAACGAGCGGCGTGCATCGTAAATGCGCGCGTACATATCGCCGACGCGGGTGTTTACTCGCCCGTTTACAGGCCCCCGTCCCAATGAATGAAATCGGCATCGCGAAGGAAGCCTCCGCCGGGCGCCCATCCTCTGTGGCGCGGGGCTCGTAAAACCGCCCCGGTGAATATAAGCGCTAGATTAAGATTTGCATAACCGCCGTTCGTTCTCCCGGTCCCGAGTGTTTTAATGCGATCGGCTCGGCTGACGCGACTTATGCATACATAGCGCGACACGCGTTACGTAACTTCGTGCAACTTCGTGCAACTTCGCGCTGAGATTGCAATCTCCGCAAGCCCGCGATGGGTTCGAATTAGCGTAATGTATAGCGAAAACTGAGAGATCCTAGAGCCGATGTGCGTTGATCAAAGTGAAATCCGCGCAAGCTCCTGGCGAGCATCTGTTTAAATATCATTCCGGCCCTATCTTATCAGGTCACGGCAAACGCGACAGAAGGATGAATACATGTCAATGGCACGACAGTCAAAGGCAGCTGTTCATATATACGTTAGTTAGTTACACGATAGCACAATTCTCATGACGCTTTATTTTATAAACTTATTTTATCAAATATATTTTTTTCATTAACGGATATAAAAAAGTGAGCTTTAGCTTATATTCTTCTGCATTGTATATTAATCCTCACAATATCATGTGAAAAATGGTACTTTATAATTCTATAAATATGCATACTATGTTTCCGACTATTTTTTTATCTATTTAAAGTAGCAGTTCAAAAAATCTCTAAAAATTCATGAACCTATTATCAAGTTTCTAAAACAAACGTCTGTACTTTATTTTAAAGAAAAATGAAATAAAATATAAAGCATAGGAAATCTTTTGAAGTTTCGAGGAACTTCCATAGATAGAAATCGATCGGACATGTAATACCTAGAGATGTGTGAATTAAAGATTTTTTATATCAAATTAAATTGAATCAAATTTCATTTCCTTTCCTTTTTCGAATCTTAACCGAAAAAATTGATAAAATTTCATCCGAGTCGAAGCGAATCGAATCGAATCGTTCAAATTTTTATTTAATCATAATTATTATTAGATATAATAATTATTAGATTTATTTTAGCAGATATCTCATAAGAGGCTTTTAAATATTGAATTCGAGGAATGTTTTCAACTGTACGAACGTTGGGGCAAGTGTGTAAAATGCAGGAGGAGACTTTGAAGGCAGTGTAGTTTAAATTTGTATAACTTCAATAAATAAATTTTTAAGAATTTAGTCCAGGAACTTTTTGACTCTAGTAATATTAACATAACCTAATTACATATATATGTATACATACATAATAACATAACATATTGTTTTATTACTTATTAATGAGAAATATAATTTTATAAATTGGTCAATATGTGTGATTCATATTTGAATTATTTAGATTCAAAATTTTCAAATAATTAGATTTACATTGTAAAAATTCAAATTCGTATCGAATAAAATTTCACTTGATTCGCGGTTCAATTCGTATTTGAATAGTTTGCACAATTGTATTAAGCATGTATATATATATATCTCTAGTTCTTATTATTATTACTGTTCTTTTGATTATTCTCAAATTAAGTTGTATCTTACATTTCGTTTTTCCTCAAACATTTATCGCATTCTCACTCATAAATAACATGTAATTATATGTATATCGTTTGCAATATGTAAATATGTGTGTGAGCGATCGCGGTGTAATGAGCTCGGATTCGTGGGTTCGTTAAACCCAAATGACTGTAGATCAGTCATTCCTGCGGAAGTTATAAATATATGTCGCTTTGCGATATCGTTTACGTCGAGGAGAAACGTGATTAAGTATCACAAACTTTGAAAACCCTACTTTTTCGTTGCCGCTTTAATTGAAAGATGTTTCAATTTTAATTGAGAGACACATTGTCGAGTGCAATGCCCCATGACGCTGTAAAAATTCCAACTATCGGCCAGAGTTTCAAGTTAACGCAACGAAAAACGATATATATTTCTGTCGTCGGATTGTGGACTAAACCGCGCAATTTCGGACGGAGCGGTTTCGCCGCGACGCATATATCACGGGAATCGGACGTGCAGATTTTTTTCAGATATATCTCGCGGGCGGGCCAACACGCGGAAACCGCGTGCATGCGAAAGAAGAGAAAAAAAAACCCCGTCGACGTACGCGCGCGCGTACGTGCGTCTGCCTCTTCATAAAGTCATAACTCAACCGTGCCCCCTCCCACCCCCTCCGACGCACATCCCTCGGCATAACATTTAAAACGATTTCCGCTGGCAACCGTGCCAAGACCGTAGCAGCGTTGTTTCGGGGATAGATTAACGAAACATAACGCCAGTACTCGCTACGGACTTCCAAGGGGTAGCTCAGATAATGGGAAGGGGCGTGTTGGCACCGCTCTGGCAGTTAAGCAGCATTCAGTGCCGGCAATGCCGCGGCTCGGCCTCCGGGGCCACGATCGATGGAAAATTTCGGGAGTTTCAGCAGCCCAGGCCTGCGAGAGAGACCTTACACAACGAGCGAGATAGGAGGGACGGGGGATTAACTATAAAAAGTATATTTAAGAGATATCAGTCACATCACACGGAGAAAGGACGTCGATATACGAGGGTAAGTATCACGTGCTACGGACGCGATAAATGTCCGGTGAAAATATCTCCAGCGTCCCGAAGATATCGTAACTTTCTAACATTGTACGAGGGAGAGTTACGTCGAGTTAGCAACTCGGACGCACGCGGCGGGGATAACGGCGCACGTCCAGCATTATTTACGACATTACTCGCCATAAATATGGAGGGGAAAGAGAACCATCCACACCGTGTTCGGACCATACGATTACGATGCACCGTTTTTTATCCCTTTCTCTGTGTCGGCCCTCGAGGCCGACTTCCTTCGTTCGTTGCATCCGCGCGACTCGGACGAGCATGCGAGGATGTGCATCCCACCCAGTTTCCGTCGAAGAGAAACACGAGAGTTTTGTACTATCGGGAAAAGGGTATAAGAATACGCGTGTCCGGTCCTGGCATTTGCAGGGAATCCCGCACGGAAAGTCTGATGATACATCGCGGACTCGCCGCGTCAGTGCCATCCCCGCGATCGCGCTCCTTCCCCTTACCCGACCGCCACCCTTCCTCCCTGAACGGCCCTCTCGGCGTTAAGAGATTAACTCGTCACGTCGGACCATTTGAATATCCCGAAATCGCGGACGGCGAATCGTCGAAATTAGTCGGAGAACCGGCATACAGCGATAAGCATCCGTTACCGTCGGCGTCCCGGCGCTTTTTGCACGACGCGAACGCGTCCCGATTAAAAATTATAGCCTCCGTCATGCGTATACGCTCAATGGCCGTTCCATGAAGTATAGACGGAAATCGGAGACTAAATAAATCGATATTTCGAAGTCTCGCCCGCAAACTTGGAGCTGCTCCAACGGTCTCGCGGCAAAACGAATGCGCCGTCGGCGTCTTTCGACAGCTAATTCACGCGTATCGTATATTCGTAATGCCGAACAATTTTGGGTTATCCCGGTATTCGGAGCGTCGCGCATACGCTGCACGTCGATGGAGCTTGGCGATTAAAAGAAAAATATATCGATGTTACGTCCCCCGAGTCGGGTCGCTCAGCTCGCAGCATGGCGGACTAACGAGAGTGCGCTTATTAAGCGAGACCGAGATAAGATTTTCCGCGCGCGCGGGGGTGGGCGCGACACGGAATGAGGTGGCATTAATGGAGTATAATTGGTTGAAAAGTAGGTAAACCGCTCGCAGTAAACGCTGTAAACACTCACCCCTGGTAAAGTCCGCTTCTCATGCAGAGCGTTCTGGGCGCTGATTGCGCTGTCACGGCTGTAGTAGGTGAGGAACGCACAGCCTGAAAAAACAAAGAAATAAAAGTCTTATTTCTCGCGGCAATTAAAGATTAACTGGCGCTCTCTCTCTCTCTCTCTCTCTCTCTCTCTCTCTCTCTCTCTCTCTCTTGCAGCGCGATATGACATAGCATCCGCCAGGGCTCTTTACGTTTACCCCTTTATCTTAAAGGTATCTCGAGAACCGCAGGCACGCGAGATTTCGGGGCGGAGTAATCACTTGGAGAAATATTGCTTGCGAGACGTGGTTTATCGGCCGGTCGCGCGGCGTAAATCGCCAAAGCTTCCCGCACAGCTGGATAGTCCGGGATCCGTCGGAATAAAAGTTTTATACCGTTTTATACCGCGTCAACTTGCGCGGGGCGCGTCGGGTCTAAGGTCGATCGCGCGGGATAACGCGATCTCTCTCCCGCGGTGCTCGCGGCGCGCCGCAATTACGTGACGCGAGTCAATGTGTTATCGTAATGAGACAGGCCGCGGTGGAAAGTTCTCGCTGCGTAATTGCCGGTGCGGCGTACATTCGCGAAACTTTTATACGCTGTAATCTTTATGACGCGCGACGTGCAAAACACGAGGACCCGAAGCCCCGCGAACGCCCCCGGAAATGTACTGATCTCACGCAGTCGCGAATCGATCGGATTTCTTTGAAACCGCGAACGCGAGCACGTGATGTTGAGCCGCTCGCGCGCCTCGCCGATGACGATGACGCGTCCTGCCCCCGGACCACGTCGAAAAACCCGTCCGCCGAGATTTCGGCCATTGATTTTGTCAACAGCGGAAGAATAATTTCTGCAGGGACACCCGCCCCCTCCACGGGGAATTCATCACCCGCGACGACGCGTTTCGATTCCCGCGCGCGATATACCGTTACTCGTAAAACACGTCGCTTAATCGCGCCCTCGCAGAACACGTTATGCGAGCCCGCTACGCTATCATCTTCGTCAGATAGTAATATCGATGTAGTGACGGAAACAACCCACCCACACCCGCCGACGTCGACGCTCACGCGAGCCTCGCGCAACACTCTAGAATCGTTATCTCGTGGTTGATATAAATAGCCCCGTATTAGTCGTACTTCAGAAGTTCATATGCTGCTTATTCGTTACCGTAAAATTATATACACGCTTATAATTTGCACAAAGTATACCGTTTGTTATCGGGGTCAGTAATCGGGGTCAATTTAGATCATTACCACGAAATAATATACCTGTGGTATTTCGATTTCATTCGCAGGAGACAAATGCATGAAGGTAATAATTGCTTTCCGTAACAATGAGACGAGGTTAATTAAAATTTAACGTAATATTATATAATGTATAAATATTGGAAAATAAGAATCTATATCTGTGTAAAATCAATTCTAATAGACCACATTCGGTTTAAGAAATAGCATCGATATCGTGGTGGGTTAAAACGATGGTAATTAACCCGAGAATATTGGACGGTGCCTGAACCAGACCATTATCGGCTATCGCACTGTCGAGCAAACCCCTTGGGACCGCCTTCCTATCGGTCTGAGAATTTATTCAAAGGGCCTCTCGGTCCTATCTGATCACCATTTGACTATCTCAACACAGGGAGATGGATGTAAGCAAGCACGCGCAGCGCAAGAGCCGCGGACAGACCCCGCAGAACCAAGATTGCGCAAATATTTATGACACGGCTCTATCAGCGCGATTCTGTCACTTACGGAATTCATTAAACTCATTAAATACACTCACGTGCGGAGAATCCATTCGCGTACTCATACAATCTCAATCTTAATTCATGCTCATATATATTACGCGCCAACATCTCACTTCTTAATAATTATTTCGTGATTCGAAAACATCGCTTGTTATATTATTATATAAAGATACATTTCTATTGTAACATAAAAATAAATAAGTTTAGCATTTAATACAATTCACAAGCATGTGCGCACACATATTCAGTCTGCACAATTTTTCGTGTCTGTTATTAAATTTATATAAAGTTACTTGGCACTAATGTCTATTTCTATCAATGCAGATTAACCTTAATCTCGGTTTAACTTACTTTCTATCTTTTTTTAGTTCTAAGAATTAGAAAAAGATGAAAAGTAAGTTAAACCGAAATTAAAGTTACTCTGCATTGGTAGAAATGCACAGAATTGATTAGCAACCTATCAATATTATTCACAAATCACTACATCTTATGCTCGCGAAGGAAAGAAATTTAAATTCCGAGCCACTCTCTTTTACGGCGTGATACTCGAGACGTTTTAATCTTGCGCGAGGACTTTGGCGACGCAGTTTCACGACGATGGCGGGGAGTGTGCACCGGTGTGCACCACACACACACACACACACATACATACTCTCTCTCATCCGGCGTGGTCTTTGCCTCCCTGAAGAGTCACGTCGCAGCAAACGAGAGAACGAGAAAGTAAGAGAGGCGCGAGGCGCGCGCTGCGCGCACTTGTAATTTTTCATGCGGCACGTCGCACGCGTCCAGAGTCCGCGCGGTTATCTCCGACACCGCGGTACGTCTCATTCGCACGTAGGACGTCCAACCTAACCCGGGGCTAAGTCCGCGTATAAAAGCTCCCCTCGCCTTCGGCGGGGTGGTCGAAAGTTCGCGTGAGGCTGTGGCCCGCGGCCGGTCACGACGCCACGGATACCTCCGACGTTAGATACGGGAGCATAAGCTCGCTATTTCGTAGGAAATGCCCGAAAATATTTATAAACATCGCGGTCGCGCTTATCTTAATTGCATTGGGGACTCGCATGGCGTCCCTATTCTGCAGCCCCGGACCAGCGGGAATAGAAAACTTCGTCGCGGCGGCAAATCGCAAGCCCCCGCGGGCCTCCCGAGGATGAATTAGCTCCCGGCGACGCGACAAGAACCGGGACAATCGTTTCCTCGCGCGCCGTCATGAATCTCTTCCCCCGCCACTTTTGTCTTTTTCGCTCGAATTCAATCTGCGAGCGACGCAATACGGTCCACTCGGGGAAAATAAGGTACTTGAGCGACGAACGGATATACATTAGTAACGCGGTAAATAGCAACGGGGGCAAGTTTGATGTGCAAGTTTGACTTTGGAGTCCGCTGTTTACTCCGCCATCGAGAGCCGCTTTTGAAGTATCTATTTTCGAACTGGGACAGTTCGGCTGTTGCCTCGTCGAAAGTACGAAAGAGTTAATACAGTTTCATATTATTTTCGGACAACGAAATGTTTGGATATAACGGATTATGTCGCTGGGATATTCGCGGAAGCTTTAAAAGTTGTCGTTCCCAATAAATTCTGTTTTCGCTATATAGAGTAATTAACACAAGAGGTAACGATTATACTGCGATTCCTATATATACCTCTTCCCAGTCACGTCGCGTCTAGCGGCGTAGGCAATTACGATAAGGCTTACGATTAGCTTGACAGCGAAGCGTCGAGTGGCGGCGCGACCTCGTGCAAATTGCAGATGAAGCAGTTATACATTCAGTAGAACAATTCACTGATTCTAGATAATGAAACAGCTTGTCATCAAGTATGCGCATAGTCATCTGCATGTGTAGCGAAGTTTCAGGTTTACACATACGAATATGCAAGGCGTAAAACAACGACGTGAACAAGCTACCGCGGATCGATGTATGGAGAAGTTTCGTCGCTAAGTTTCTAATGAAGATACGAGGCAAAAAGTGAATCCAAGTGGGCGTTAAACGTACGGCGTCGTGCGTTACCAATGTGATTCGCATGTCCCATGTAGGCGCTTAACTTTCAACGGGCAAATCTAATTAATTCAATTGAGATTAATTATCATGAGCAGGTTCACGCGGGCCTCGCTAATCCTCAAGGCCTGTTACGTTGGCGAGGCCAATTTACGACCATCGTGGCGACGCACCCGCGTTCCTCTCGCATTGTTACGTCGATGCTCGCCGTGATGCACTGTGTACAGCTCAAATAGCCGAAGTAAGTATCGGTAAGCGCGATATGCAAATTAAGTGAGGTTGATGTAATATAGATATAGAGCACAATAAAGCGTAAAATGGTTCTTTGATATAAAATCGTAATAATGCGATAAAATAAAAACGATATGCTACATACACTGCCGGTCAAAAGTTTCCGGACACTCTAAAAATTAACAATTTATCTATATTAAGTAAAATAAATCTGTAAAAAATTGTAAATGTAACATGTGTAACTGTAATAACGAACTAAATTTCAATTTATTTTAATAAAAATTAATTTAACTCCGCGCTATTCAGGCGATCAAATTGAGACTTTTTTTCATCAAAGGAATAAATCACTAATAAAATGCGTTGTATTAATCGCGATATTCTTTTTATAAGTTTTTTTAGCCTTTTTGATTGCTTAAACCGATGCCAGGTGCACAAAATTGTGTTTTGTACACCTGACATCGATTTCCTTATGATCTATTTCATGACAATTCAATACGCCAAGAGATTGCGGTGGGCATTGCATAATTTTAATTTTTCCAGATACCTCTTTTTCTAACAGATGATTTTTATCTGAATAACACCGTATCAAATTACTTTTTATTAAAATACATTGAATTTTGTTTTTGTATTCTCTTAATTATAGTAACATATTTATTTTACTTATAAACAAGTTGTTAATTTTGTTTGGAAACTTTTGACCGACAGTGTAAATGTATTATATCGCGCGATATTGTGTTATGCATTGTATTATGTACTGTGTTATTGTTATTGTATTATGTTACCTTCTTGCATCCAATTTGTGTGTCACATAAATATTATAAAGTTAAATTTTCGCAATGACAATGCGAAATCTCTGGCGGTATTGATCTTTGCACAATGCATTATTATTAATGTTTGAAACAATATGTAAGCGAATCGGGAATGCATGTAGCGGCGGAGCTATTGTTTAAACATGCGAGGAGAAAAGTGCCATGCATTATACGCGAAAAGGTCATCGTGGCAGATTCGCTATGATCCGAAGGGAAACCTTCATCCGTCTTGAGAAATACACGATAGGGGACACACATGCAAATCCAATGGAGCCGGATTATAGACTGTTTTACGCTGATTCGAGTGGCAGAAAATACGCCGTCGAGCAGGCATGAAGGACGCAAGTAGACAATCAAGTAGTTCTTTTCTCGTAGCTGCGGACCGTATGCGAAGAGGCTGGCAAAACCCCGAGAGGTATGAGACCATGAAGAAAGACCGTCTAGCTCGTGAGTTTTTGCCTATAAACTTGCCGACGTGTATCGCGGAAAGGTGAGAGAGACACGTAGAGAGAGAGAGAGAGAGAGAGAGAGAGAGAGAGAAAGTGGGATGAGAGATACAAACGAGAGTTGATGGCATCGTCCGATGTCGACGAGAGCCAGGCGAGGTGGTTAAAGGGGGTTCAAGAGTAGAAGAGCGTTTTATTTGCGAGGCAATGCGACGGCTAATACACCAGTCACTGGACAGCGTCCAAGTCATAAAATGGATTTTATGACGCCGATCGATACAACGAGATCTCTCTCTCTCTCTCTCTCTCTCTCTCTTTCACTTTCCGACAGTCGCCGTTCCCCTCTCACGCTCTCCTGTCGGATGTCCGCCGATGCCCCATATCAGTCCGTACCTTTCGAGGGAGGATGGCTTTGCGTATCCACGTCGTTCATTCGAGTAATCTCGAATACTGCGAAAAGAATCTAACCGATTTGTTCCCCGCATTTTTCGAGGACGATAATATAATCTGATTCTCGATATTGATCGGTGTCGATTGAAACTTTACGTATCTGTTATATTTTTTCACTCTTATACGATCGATGTAGTAATGTAATAATAATGTAATAATGTAATAATTTTGTGAATAAAAATTAATGACATTTATGAAAAAGCTGATGCAAGAAGAGGGACGGAGAATAAAATTTTGTTTTCAACAAAGTTCTGTGTATTGTTCAAAGTTGAAAATCCCAAAGTGAAAAGAAACGCGCGAAAGTTAAATTCGACGGTGTCTAGAGCGAACTCTTTTAACCCTCGAATCATGCCGGCGCTGCTTGTCGAAAATTGGAAAGTAAAAGCTCCCAAGTGACACGGTGAACAGGAATGAAAAGTTTCCCGACCGCGGAGTCGAAGAAAGAGCGCGTCGCGCCAACCAAATTGCTCTTAACCAGGTACTAGGCAGTCCGGGAATGAGGATTTTACGGGTCTCCTAATGAATTGAAACGAAACGAGCCTCCGGCAGACTCACCCACCGGCCGCACCCACACATCACCCGTTATAGTATACGGAAATCGTCGTCCCAGCATCGGGACCGGCTCGCCGGCGACCACGCAGAGAGGTGGAATTTGCATCTTGGGCGAAAATTGAAATGCACCGGTACAATGGACAGGGAAGAGTGTCCTGCGAAATGACTTTTATAATAGGGACGCAGATAATATAGCCGCGGCGGCGGAACGAGAAGCGTTTCTAACTGACGGTACATACACATCGCTGCCGGTGAGCGTGTGTACGAGCGTACCGCGTACTCTCTACACGTGGAAGTGTGCACCAATACGCAAAAGCTCCGCGCCGGTGTGTGTACTTACATATCCCGGCGTGATAATGGTTGTCCGTGACAACGAAATTTTCTCCGTTGGATCTTCGCGATATTCTCTCTCGCGCGCACACAGACAATGATACACGAACGCACACAAGCGTGGAAACGAAAAGGTGGCGAGCGAGGGTGTGCGAGTATTTCAGGGCGTCCGTGTATTTCTGCCGCACGTCGACGGCACCCCCCGTCGGTGTTGCGCAGAGGAAATTGAAATATGCAAATAACCGCAGCTAGGTAGCGCCCGCTCTACGAAGGTTGATGTTTCGTCCGCGGAGTGTATCGGCGTTTATCGTCAACACACCGGACATACCCCGCATCGAAAACGGGCTTTTTGAATATCGATAACAGCAGGTTATCCCCTCCCCCGTCCTTCCGCCGCATGTATTCCGCGCCTGCTATATCCGCCCGGCCGACTAGTGGCGAAGGGTGTTTGCTATTTTAAGAAGGTGATCGCTCGTCCGATTCGCGAGATCGACTTCTGCGTTTTACGTCAGGCTGCCGTACGAGCCGTGAAACGTACGACGCGAATGCATACATCATGAGACCACACGCTCAGACTTCCGCGTCGCTGATCGCGAATGAATATTCATCCGTTCCTATTTCGTCTTTGCGGGTCGTTCCCGGCGATTAGCAACCGCGCTATTATCAGACGTCGTGTTAATTCTATTCTCCTCGGCACTTCGCAAAAGTTCGCCTCGGAACGTAACGTCGGAACAGTTTGAAGTTTCCTCGCGAAGACGAGGGAAAAGGAAACGAGAAAGAAGACTCGTGCTACCGTAACCTCGGAGTCTCGGTCCATAAAGCCGACGAAGACGCATAAGTGAAGTGGTCACACGAAACGGAACGACGAACTCGCTCTGTGATATTCTGCGCCATCGACATTGCGCGTGACAATTGTTTGCAAAAAAAGTGCCGTGAAAGTTAGTTGATTTCTCTCAGTGAACAGATCTTCGTTAAAGAGAATTGATCGAAGTTCTCGCACTAAAAGAAAAATATAGTTACTTTTTTGGTCTCAATCATAATTTTATAATATTTCTAACGATAATTATGGTTAACACAATGATGCATATAGTTAAGTTAATCATATTTATCGTTAGAAATGTAAAATTATGATTGAGGCCAAAAGTAACTATATTTTTCTCTCAGTGCAATTATGATTTCTCACGATCATATATAAATAACGAATGGAAATATACATTCTTTTTTATTTTATAATATATTTTTTTTACTTCTTGAAAAAAATTCGTGCCTAATATAATTTTACCTAACTTTACCGCAACTATCGGTACGGTTCTCCATTGGACTTGTGTGATACAGTGTCATACGACCTGTGAAATCGTTCTCGTCGCAAACCTCTGTTCCGGACCCGATCAAAGGCGGAACTCGGTCAAAGATTGTCGGCCTTTGAGAAATGCTTTTGACCCACAGTGGATAGAAATAGACCGGTCAGTTCAATCAATCAATAACCAAATCGACGATTCTACTGAATCATGTCAGAAAAATTATTAAGCGTGCTATAAGTGACATCGTTTGTTGGCTCGTTCCCTTATTATTTTATTTATAAAATATAAACAAAATATTTAAAAAAATAATAAAAAATACGATAAGATACTTATAATTATTACGGTGGTTATTAGTATCCATCATAAGTAGAAAAATCTAGAATCTTATGTTTTATGAAAGATCATAAATAAAATTGAGCTTTGTACGTCAAACTGTATTTAATCTTATATTCCTAGCTTGTAACGAATAAAAATAGTATCATCTTTCTTCAAATGTTAATTGTATCAATACATATTCATAAAAATATGATGTGTAATTGTATATAAGTGTCTGCAATACGTTGAATTTGAATGTATTGAGTTCATTAAACTCAAAATTACTGTACGGATCAATTATCCCTGCGAGACCGACGATATAAAACCTGCGATATTTTGAACATTTCATCTAATTAACTCTATTGCAATTATTAATAAACCACCACTAATCTTCGTCTTTTTTAACATTTCTTGCTCTGCTTTCTTCGCGCTCCGTTTTCTTTATTATAAATAAGTCTCAGAGAGAGCGGAGCATTAACGTAAAATGCTCCCATTGAAGGCAATTTTTATTCAAAGCGCGACACTCACAGGCAGCGGCGCTTACTTTAAATCTGGGTTTTGAAAGTCACGAATGGTAGAAATGTAAAAATAGTCCATCTACAAAGTTATTAAGTCTCCGTAAGGGCTGCCGAAACGTCGCAAGTAAGATCTCTCTCCTCTCTCTCTCTCTCTTCCTCCCCTATTTTCTCTTTATCTTAGCCTTCTTTCTGGTTATCTTTCTGTCTCGTTTCTTCTCTATTTTCTCTCCTTTTCACCGTTCTCTTTGCCCTGCCCATTCGCTACTTCTTCTTACAACGACCAAATTAAATACTACGCCCGGAAAATCTCCGAGGAAACTCCTCGGATATTCAGAAGCGTCTTGGATGCACTGCCACGTCCAATTTCAACTGCTTTGCCCGCACAATATATCGTCAGGAAGAAGAAGAAGACGATGGAATGAAGGAGACGAGAAGTAAGATGCATAAAAGGAAGGAGAGAAGAAATGTTCGACATCGCGAATGAAGAAATTCCCGAATAAAGAGGCATATTTTTGAAAGAAGAATTGATACAATCCTATGCTTCCTTCCAAGTCCTTTCAATTAAGCTTTTAAAAAATACGTTTATTAATTTTAATGACACCAAACCGCGTGACACCAACGCCGGCGTTCTACTATATAGAATGATGAGCATATAATCTTAAGCCATATATTTTCTATATATCTACAGCCCTTCGCTACCTACGCGTTACCTATGTACAGACATAAATATGTACTTAGCCAGGATTAAATTATTTGCAGGAAGATGAAACGGGTCCGACCCGCATAGCTTCATTTCCCCAGACATCTTGAGTTGCGCCTACCGTGTGTCGATGGAAATGTGCCTTACAGGTAATTCGTTGGTCTTTCCAACACCAACGTCAGATGTAAATACCAGATTAATTCTAGGGCCGAATTGCGATATAGAAGAATGATATAATTTTCGAAATAGTATTAAAAAAAATATATACATATATATCTGCCTTTTTCTATAAATATGCGTACATAGTACACTGAGAGAAAAATATAGTTACTTTTAGACTCAACCATAATTTTACAATATTTCTAATAATAATTATGGTTAATATAATGATGCATATAGTTAAGTTAATCATTTTTATTGTTACAAATATTATAAAATTATGGTTGAGGCCATAAGTAACTATATTTCTCTCTCAGTGTCTACAGCACTTGTAAAGTAGCATAGAAGATTGCAAACAAACGAATATTACGGATATAATAGAGTCGCCCGTGATATATTCATCGTAGAATTCCGGCTTAATATTTCATCGGCTGCTAGAACACAAGTGTAACTTATGCCAGTTTAATGACCGAGCGCGGCATTTAATTCGGGCATTTAATAATTCACGATGGTCAGGACGAGACAGTACGTCGCGTATCGTAATGTTCGCGCGGTGTACGTTCGAAAGCCCCGAATGTTGGCTTCCAGTGGGACCATGACAATGCGTTGTATTACACCGGCTCTTACTCAGGTCGCGCTTACTCTCTTCCCCCGGCCCTCTTTCCTTTCAGCAAGGATTAATTCATTCTCGGCGTGGCTCGTACAGTGGACTACCGGGATAGGCTATCCTTCCCCCACGAGATATCTCGTTTCCAGAAGGATGCGTACGAATTTGGCACACGTTTCTCCGATTTGCATCTATATGAATAGGCGTGGATTACGGGATTGGAATAAATTTGGCCGGCTAAGTGAGCCCGGCAATTTATACGGGCACACAAGCAACCGGCGCGCATGTCTTTATAGATGCGCGTACACGTATGTACGTGGAAGGAACCGTCTACCGCGCGCACGCAACCGAGGCGTGCTATAAAACTTTATTACGCTGCAATTTGTCTAACCGCGAAGAAACGGATAGAAAATAAATCATATTCGTGACATTAAGAGCGTCTAATGATTAAAACTGCGAGAATTCACGATAATGCGCGATCTTGAGCAGCTCGTTTGAAATTTATGAACACAGATGGTACATATTTAGATTGCGGAATATCATATGCATATATTATACGTCATACGTTAATAATAATATTGTTGTACCTCAACGTTCCGTATTTTTTAATAACTCATATCACTCATATGACGCTAATGCAAGACGTAACAATCGAACGACCGAATGATTCGTTCATCATTTTCGGTTATCCTGGCCGTTTACGAGCGTCGTTGTCTCGGACCTCGGCGAGCCTACAATGCCGCCGTCGGCTGAACGAGAACTTATTACGATCCGTCATTTTGTCCGTTCGCCGCTCGTAACAAGCATCTTTTACGACACCACGTAAAATGGGAAGAACGATGGCGCGGCGCCATAGACGTTGATTGCCGGGGGACTTTCCACCCTCACGCGCTCTCTATCTATCTCTTTCTCTCTCTCTCTTTCTCACGCCTCGTGTCCCTTTCTTCTTTGTCCACTCCGGTCGCTTCTCTCTTTCCGCAGTCTACCGCCCTGAGGAAAGGAATGACGGTACATTCTCTAACGGAGGGAAAACCGCCGTCGCGCTGAACGGGCATGGTGGCAGGAAGACGTTGTTAGGGCTATTGCTCTCTGTCCGAATGAAGGACCGCTCATATTTACAAGCGACGGTAGCAAATGGTCGAAATGCGGCGAGAGACAGCGGAGGGCAGTGCGGACGGATGAAACATCAAGGGAACAAACCCGTCAAATCGGCCTGCGGGACTCGGCAACGATTCGCTTCTCTCTATCCGTTCCCCAATCTGCGCCATTTTTATTCCCGCCCGTCACTGCGAGGGAGGTTGCATCCTCGGAATTCACTCGGGGGTTCTCGTCGAACGTTTCTCGCTCGCGTCACGCGATTTGTAGCGGTGGTGATTTTCGACGAGATAAGGTGAAGATAGCTTCAGCGCACTTGATGGAACAAATGGTCAAGAGGTTCTAATAGGATCTATCGACGCACATTCCCCTCGATATCTCAGTATACTGATATAAATAAAGTTGTGCATATTCCATCGAACATAGAAAATCGAATAGGAATTTTTTCGATAGAATTGAATTAATGCCAATTTTGTTCACAATTCTTCTTAATGCGTCTTTTTTTAATTAATTTTAAATTAATACAAAATTGAAATTAAAATTAAAGTAATTGTCGCATCAACAAAGATCCTTAACTCTGCCAATTTAGTTATCCGTTTAGTTTATTAATTCTTTTTTAGATTAAATTATGAAATAAGTTAAAAATAGAAAAAATTCTCGTTAGCGTATATCGTCTACAAACATGAAACAGTTAACATATTGAAAGAAAAGTTCAAAGGAACGTTAAAAAAGTTCAGAGAAAAATGAACGGTTAGACTGCGGCAAGAGAGACAAAAATTGGAGCAAGTGTGCCTTAGGCGGACACTTTTGGAAAAGCGTGGCCTAAATAGAACGTCACCCGGCAAGATAAAGACGAATTGAAGAGCAAGTTTAAAAAAGGACGTCATTAAGCTACAAGCAAGACGCAAAAAAGTTTCATATCTGACAGTTAAAAACTGCAGATATTAAAGACTTTGCTTAATATTAATTATTACTTATACGTTTGTTTTCTATTACTGTGTAATATTACTCAAATATTTAATATGTTTTACATTGTAATTTCTTCAATCGATAGGTGTAGCATATACATATGGAAATATTTTATTCAGATAATTGTAAAAGCATCTCTCTCTCTCTCTCTCTCTCGTTATTTCTATTCGCCACATAATAGGAAAACTCGTTCTCTCTCGAAAATTCGCTAGTAGTCAATCCGTACAGAATGTAACGGGCGGACGGTTTCACACTGTGGCTAAATAATATTGTACTTCCACTCTCGCACCGTGCGGCGTTTTCTCTGTCCTCTTTGGCCCGTCCCAGCCATCATTCCCGTCCCTTTCTATCCGCGCCCGTGTTCGTATGGATATTTTTATGAATCCATCGATGTATGAACACATGCAATCGTTCGCGTTTATTGTTTTTGTCAGGCCGGCTCCGACGTCGGCCGAATTTGCATATTTTGTACCGGGCCGACTGTCCGGTCTATTGTGTCCAACCGACTGCTGAATTGCTCCACATCGAGCATAAGCTCCAACTTTTGCATGACAATAAAAGCCACAATAGTATTGAGCATGTTCGACTCGTATCGCTAACGAAAACTCGTATAGAGAGAGAGAGAGAGAGAGAGAGAGAGAGAGAGAGAGAAAATGATGCGAGAGAATAGCAAGATTTAGAAAAAAAACTGCAAATTCAATTTTGAAACATATCTTAATAGATTAATACGAATCGTGTTCTACAAAATTATTTAATTATTCAATAAATATTGATGTAGCTTTCGGTCAATATAATTTATATTTATAGTCTAAAGTTCCATTATATTCTCCAAACAGATATGATTATACAATATAAAAATTAGCATACTCTTAGCCTTCATCAAGAAATCGATAACAAAGCTGAATGACGTTTTATTTTATTTGCGAGACATCGGTATTTTTGCGATGTTATTATGGTGCGTGATATTATGGCCATTTGTTCCATGTCGCGCTCGTATACACAGATCAATCGCGAAATGATTACGAACGTTTCAATTAAAATAAGTCATTCTGCCACTTTTATCAGCTTTACGAGCGCTGTCCGGGTCCACGTGAATTATCTGTCGCGCTTCGCTTTCACCGTTACGATGATGTATAGGCGGCTGCATAAAAAATGTGAACGAGAGCCACGTCGGGGAGGCGATATCGTGAAAAACGAGACTTTCGGGATTGCAGCGTGTACGGACGGACAAATAGTTCGATGGATCAAGTTTTAATGACCGGAATAGCCGAGCGCCGACGCCGCTATCGAGCCATTGACAAACCACTGCGGGCTTCTGCTGCTAAAATGAATCGCACCGTTATTTGCGAACGCATAACATTAAACCGCCGAGTGTAGCCGCGGGGCGTGATGCTGTTATCGCGATAACAATAAGTTTGCAGATACGATTGTATCCTTTGTAACTGATATTGGCGACGATATTGATTGCGGCCGTGCGGTTCGAGGAAACTTATGTGATTGACGGAGATTTGGCAACGCGTGCTACTAATAGCCGTTCCCGTTTAAAAGAACATATCTGCCACTACAAATCTCGCAATTCGTTCGCCTGGCAAAATAGAGAATCTATTCGCGATTTGACATATAGCTATCAAAGCATTTCTTCGAAAGATGAAGTAGAAATAATTTTTTTCTATTTCCATCGCATCTCGAGTGACTATTCGTGAAGAGAAGTATCTTCATTGTCTGTGGAAACATCTGCTGCTCCAATAGATCTTGTACTAGAGCTAAACTGACAATGAGTGTACGCAGATGTCTCTTATACCTGGACTTCTGGGAATCGTTTATAATGGTAATTAAAGATAAACTCGATTTGTTCGAAAGCTCGAGAGAAGCGATTAGTACGTCAGCTCTTCCGGGAGACGCGGAATATCGCAATAAGTGTCTTACGTTCGACGAAAACGCTCCGATACGAATTCAAAAACGATCAACTGGCTGCGCACACACGAGTCCGTCGGCGAGAAACTAACACACGAGCGATCGATGACGCGTGATAAAAATACACTCGAGTCTTCGGCGCGGTGCGACGTGTCGTTTCAGGCGATAAATCTCGCGATTCTAGCGCAAGGACCAGATAGAGACACGTGTCCGTTAATGGCTAGCACAGTCACCGGGTGGCGATCATTGCCAAGCCAACCTACGGCCGCCTCTATCCCCCGCGGCTACGTGCGCGGCTTTCCCAAAGCTCGACTTCCATTCCGGCATCTGTCCGCAGGTACCTTCACGTAGACGTGTGTACATATACCTATGTCCGCGCGACCGCATCCAGCCGTACGTGTTCCGGCCGCTATGTGTTCCGAGCTTCCTCCGTGTGGGTATAAACTGCCAGGATTCTCTTTTTGCGGCGGCGCGAGATCTCAACAAGGTAAGGCGGACACGTTTTCCGGAATCGCTCGGGCTTCGGCTTACCCCGTGGAATCAGATTCGACTTAAAGTGCAATTTCGATAATTCACGGCTGAAATACCACCGCGGAATCCTAAGTCGCGCGACGACCGAATGTCGTCGCTTGCGTCGTTTGCGTATCGGTAACGCAATTTTCTGATAAGACACTCGGACAATTTCCGAACATCTCCACCGAGGGGAAATTAACTATCGCGTATGATCGCGAAGATCAAAACGACAAGATGGATAAGGTAGCAAGTGTAAAAATAGGATGACTTCATCGAATACTCGATAAGGTCAAATACATCCATATTGTATCTCATCCAAGTAGGTCGCTTTTATAAAACGATTCTCGCAATCTCGAAAAGTGGTAGATTTCCTTTTAGCGTATCTCTCTTTTTAACTCGCTCCACATCTGACACACAAGTATATAATTGTACGTACGATACACAGCGCAAGCGAGCTGTGCGTGAATCACGAAACGCCGAACGAGAAAATGCCATCGCCGGGACAAAGAAAATAAAGGGTACTTAAATCCGCTTCATCGAAGAAGGTATATCCTCCCGTCGCTCTCGGTTGGCAAACTTTTTCCCCTCCCGGCGAGACAAGAAAGGGAATAAGCGCCTCGGACGAGGCGATATCCCCCGGGTTTGATTTCTCCCGGGTCGCAATCCCGCTCCGGCAGATTCATTGGCTCCGTTTCAATTCCGGCCAGCGGATCAAACGCCGACGTGCGGTCGTCGGGTGGTTGGCTCGCCAAGCAGGCAGAAGAGAAGCGGTGGCGGGTACTTTGTGCCGTCGAAGGCGACGACGACGCCCGACGTCGACGCCGCCAATGTCGCCTCCTCCGCCGCACCGCCGTCGTCGTCGCTCGCAGGAGCGATCGTCACCGTCGCGCAACGTCTAACTGGCGACGGCGACAAAGGCGAGGGCTCGCCGTCAACGACGCGACTTGGCAACTCGTCAAGAAGCTTGTAACCCTAACTGTGCCATTGTGCGCGAGGCGCTCGCTGGAAACTCCTCTCTACCCGAACCTGCTGTTTAGGGCCTTCTTTGTTTTCCCTGGAGGGTGAACACCGCACACCGCCGTGGCGCGCGTGGCACGTGTCCTCAACGTTTGTCCTCAACTGCCGTCCTTGCCCACGCGAATGGACTTCCTTGAACTCGGACGCGTGCCCGGAGACGCCGTGATGCTGAGCCACCCTCGGGAAATTGATGACGCCGACAAAAGGAGTTGGAGTAAGGCGTTATTACCCGCTTGCAGATTTAACACGCTTAATTACTTCTACACTGTTAAACTCGTAGAGTCAAGTTATACTCAATTTGAGTCATTTTTAACTATTCCATGGGTCGCCACTGCTTCTACTTAATATTTCATTAATTTTTATTAGAAGGAAGGTAAAATTTTGACTAACATGGAAGTTAAATTAGCTAAATTAACAACATATTGAGTAAGGCTTATAAATTTTATTTTATTGTTTTAGTCAAATTAACCGAATATTGAGTAGGAATAGTGGTAATCTATAGGAGTTTACAGTGTAAGGCTTCCTGAAGGCTGGAATTATATGTATATCCGATATCGCCGTAAACACGCTTAAACGCACAATCTGTTCAGGATTTGGGAAACGAGAGTCTCCGTCGGTGCACGTGGTGCGTGTAACTCGCTCGAAACGAAATTTGTAGTCCCGGAATAGCCGCGACGACAAGTTAATCGTCGTTGCGAGACGGTCTCCCCCCCCCTCAACTGGCGTTTGTCGAAAAATGAGAAAGCGGTGACCAACGGTTTCACCTGACCGAAACGTAGAAGCGGCGTGAGATACGATCGGTGATTTCGTTGTGCCAACTGGTCCGCGCACATCGGTCGGTGCACGCGAAGTGTACACATTTAGAACAACAAGTCTTTTTGAGCAGATGGTGCGCATCGGCACTCCCATAAACAAGCCGACGCCGCGGTCTATAGTCACCAGTCTCGCTCCTTCGTTCCTTCTCGCGCGCGCACCGTCCCTTCTATCCCTCTCTATCTCCCGTTCATCCTTTCCGTTTCTCCCGCTGCCATTTCTCTTCCTTTTTCGCCGCTCCTTCCGCCCGCCGCCTTTTCTCTTTCCTCTCCTTCCGCCCGTTGTTCTACCACGTCCAAGGAAAGCCAATAAACCATCGAATTCCTCCGGTATATTGCGGGACTCCGAGGCTGCCGCTTGGAACCAGCAACAAGTCCCACGTTCTTATATTCCGCGAGTCGTCCCTTCGTCTGAGCAGACGTTCGTACTTTCGCAAATTACCGGCCCGTGGTTACGTGAACGCTCACTAGCTGCGAAAGTGGAGCGAAGGAAAAATCGAACCGAAAAAGGAAAGTGAAGTGATATACATATATGGACGACCGTCGTCGAGCGTCACGCTTCCCTCCCCCCGCGAGCTGGAGGTGTGCGATCAACCGAGATGACATTGCGCGAGGTAGGTCAACGATAAGCATTATTTTATTTACACACACTCGACGGAACGATTCCACTCAAGGTTTCTTGTGATATCGAAGATATAACGTCCTTAAAAAAGCGTCTCGTGTGTTTTTTTTCAGTGAATTCACGAAGTCTCCTTTACATTTTGATACTTGAAATTAAATGTACAGATTTTGATCAGGCACATATTATGGAACTTTTCGGAATAGATTTAGAATTATTTCCTTTTTTTCCTCTAGAAAAGATAATAGAAATCTAAAAAATAAGTAAATAATTCCAATCAAATTCCGAAAAGCTTCGTAATATGTACCTTGTTTTCTCCTTGATAACGATATAATGTCAATAAAACAGAAACTAAAACAGAAATTAAAAGAGAAGAAAACATATAAGAAATTATATGTAATGTGTTCTATCCAAATAGAATAACCTGCGATCAAATATCATCTAATTTACAATATAATCACACATTTTTCAAGCTATCTAAAATAAATTGCAAACAGTTATTGTGTGCTTTCTTCAGTGAATTCATGCAGTGTCTTTTACATTTTAATACCTTCTTCAAATGGAAAATCGAGATTACGATCTGTTTTCTCCTTGATAACAATATAGTATCAATAAAACAAAAACTGAGAAAATGAGAAAATTAAGTAGAATAGTTATATGTAATATATTCTATCCAAATAGAATAAGCTGCGATAAAACGTCATGTAATTTACAATATAATCACAAATTTTTCAAGCTATCTAAAATAAATTGCAAACAGTTATTGTGTGCTTTCTTCAATGAATTTACGCAGTGCCTTTTTTACATTTTAATACCTTCTTAAAACGGAAAATCGAGATTGCAATCAGTTTTCTCCTTGATAACAATATAGAATCAATAAAAAAAAAACTGAGGAGATGAGAAAATTAAGTAGAATAGCTATTTGTAATGTATTCTAGATGAGAAAATTAAATGGAATAATTATATGTAATGTGTTCTATCCGAATGAAATAAGCTGCGATCAAATGTCGTCTAATTTACGATATAATCACAAATTTTTCAAGCTATCTGAAATAAATTGGGAACAGTTATCGACGATAATGAATGTCTCGCCGCAAATCGAAAACAACAACGCTCCCGGCAGCGGGAAGATAGAAGGGCGTTCATGAGGGGTGCTCGGCCCGGTTATAAAACTTATATAATATCTGGCTGTCCAATCTCCTTCTTTCTCTCCTACGTCTTCCGTCCGTTATAAGTGGCGGAGTATTACGTGAGTGGAGGACCGTTTAACAGTGCCAGCGAACCGTGTTCTATCGCATGGAGGTCTATTGAATTTTTGCCCATCAGGGCCCTCCCGAAGAGCCCCGCTACGCTCGTAAACTAAATACGCCTAATGACTGTATCTCGTTAGTGCATCGCGCGTGCTCTATCTTTCAGTGACAACGACGGCGAGACGGCGTTAGACTTGCCGCCTTGTTGATAGAACTTAGGGCGACGGACTTCTTTTCTTCTTTTATGACGGCGCTTCATTTCCATAATAATGGATGTCTCCTAACGAAGTTTCTTGTGAGTGACGATAATTTCTCAATATTGCATGATAGTCCGCTAGGCATTTCGTGATTTTAATCTCGTGGAAAAGTAGAAAATAAGAAAACGGGTTTAGAACGAGAGCTTTAATTCTCCAAATATCTTTATCATACAGGGTGTCCCAGATCTGCATGGTCAAACTGAAGAGGTGAATTTAATACGCCAAAACGAGAAACTTTTGATTTTAATTAAATTTAAAAAATAGCGCTTCCCTTTTAAATTAAAATTGAATAAAAATGGGATATTGCTGAATTTTTATCAAATTCAGATATTAAAGGCATAAAAATCATAGATTTTTATTTGCTTTTTTGCTGTATGTAATTTTTATAGTTTGAATAATGATTTTATGTATTTAATATCTGAATTTGGTAAAAATAGCAATACTCCACTTTTAATTTTATTGGAGGAAGCGCTATTTTTGAAATTTAATCAAAGTGCCAAGTGGAAAAGTTTCTTGTTTTGGTGTACTGAATTCAGTCTCTTTAGTTTGCCTGTGCTCGAGATTTGGAACATCTTGTATATCTATGAATTAAATGTGTAAGATAATTATGTCTATCTCGATCTCTCTGGAAACTTTTTTCATATCTTTATCGCAGAACAATCGAAATACGCAAATGTACTCGCATTATTGCACTTCCTAATTGTTTATACAACAAAATTGATAGATACTATCGAAAAATTACAAAGGTCTAAAGAGTAAATCCTCGAGTAAATCGCTCTAACGGACTGTCTAGGATTGTGAGCCGCTGAGATAACGTTAAAATTTCTCGTCGCGAACCAGCACCTCGCGCTTCGCCCGTCTGCGAGGGTCTTCAATTCGCCCGATTCGTCCGGAGTATTCCAACTACCGCGACATGAGGATAAGAGAACGAGGGATGGGGGCGAGAAATGGCAGGGGAGAGCAGTCGGCTAAGGATCAGCGAGCAAACTCGCGATCGAGTGAAACAGCGCGAGCCGTTATGATAACCCAGGTGCACGAGAGCGAGTACCATTCGCGCCCTGGTTTTAATTAGGTGTGCACGTGCATAAATTAACAGAGAAACGGTAGAGAGGCCGCAGAGATTCGCAACACGCAGCTACAGTATCCGTATCTATCGTACGCCGCCGTCCTTTTCGCGACCTCCACTCTCATCAGGTAGACGAGAACGCCGCGGCATTTAGCTAAAGACCGGGGATATTCCGCGTCTCTCGCCGTGGCTCACCGGCCGATGGAATTTAAACGCGTTCCTGGCGTCGCTGTGGCACCGTTTAAGTTTCCGTTTACGAGTGTCGCGCCGCAGGTACACCTTGTTAACCACGCTTCGACGAATGGCTCACGTGCATGCTAACCTTTAAGGTGTCTGACGTGGTCGTCTGCATTAGTCGTAAACGTTTCCTGCAGTCGCGCGGCTCGCGAAGCACCGCACCCGATGTGTGTGACAAGTGTAAAAAGTACCATCGGGTCTCCCGCGCTCGTTATACGTCCGTTTTTTTTTTTGTCTCTTCTCAGACCGCCGTGTCTAATTTTAAAAGCGTGCGATTAATGTGTTGAGAAACAGTAGAAAATCGTACGTACAAGTAAATTAATAATTATATCAAATCTTATTTCAAAGAAATTACGGTGATTTTTAGTGAAACTGCGTAAGCTGATTTCACAATCAGAAGAACTCGAAAGTCTATTACATGATTATGCATTATTCGGGCAGAACATTGAAAGAAAATTTAATTGTTTTTGGACCCAACCACAATTTTATAGTATTTCTAGTGATAATTATGGTTAATGATGCATAATGATGCGTATAGTTAAGTTATTCATATTCATTGTTAAAATATTATAAAAATGTGGTTGGGTCCAAAAGTAACTATATTTTTCTCTCAATAAATGAACATCCATTAGATTCTACTCTGCTTTAATTTGAACGTAAAACTAGCAAAATTTTATAATTCTATCTTATTTCAAAGAAATTACGGTGATTTTTAGTGAAACTGTCTAAGCTGATTTCAGAAGAACTCGAAAGTCTACTACATGAGTGTGCATTATTCGGGCAGGATGAACATCTATTAGATTCTTCTCTGCTTTAGTACGAACGTAAAAGTAGCAAAATTTAATAATTTTACCTTATTTCAAAGAAACTATGGTGATGTAGTAAAGCTGCATAAGCTGATTTCAGAAGAACTCGAAAGTCTATTACATGAGTGTGCATTATTCGAGCAGAATGAACATCCATTAGATTCTTCTCTGGTTTAATTCGAACGTAAAAATTACGAAATAACAGTTAATGCAAGCGTTTAACTTCTTACAGTCTCTCGGATGGAAATTAATCACGGCTTATAGCGCTATACATGACAATCTGCTATCTGACTTCCGGTCGAGTAGACATTTAACCACAGTCTGTCTGTTACGGGACTAATGTAACATCATCAAATGCGGTTATACGATATAACGCAGTACCTTCCCCATTAGCCTTAACGCGAGAAATCGATAGCTAAATGAAATTGCAAATCCACAATTAGAAGCCAGTTATCTTCCCCGCCAAACAGCAACCACCCTCCGGACTTCGGGCTTTAAAAGTTCTTCTAGCTACCGCTGATACACTCGGAAATGGCGGTAACGATTATGAGTCTCACCGGCTCTACGCTGATGTAATAATTGAATCGCATGCTATCTCTGGTATCCCGATGAAAATAGCTTGAGAAAAAAATAATAGTCGAGGTTGACTTTAGAGAATTATTTTTATCGCGCTACAGTCTGATGATTTAGAGAGAAAGAAGGAGACAGTGGTAGAGAGAGAGGGAGAGATATTAATTCGTACCTCTCTCTTACTACTCTCTGCGTTTCTGCCTTCACGCGGGATTAGATGCGTTCCACCTATACGCGAAGGTGAGGAAAGCGAACGGGAGCGAAAAGAGAAATAAATCCTCGATTCGGTAATTCCAAGGGTTTCGCAGCATAAATCTAAGTTCTGCTGCTGAGGGTCGGCCGACATAGTCCGCAAGATTCAGGGACTTTTGCCAGAGCAACTTTAATCCCCCGGTAGTTCTCCTCTGGTTGAGTTACGTAGAGCTCCTCCGCGGAAGCCTGCAGCTTCCATGGAACCTGATAACGGTTGAAATCGATGTGGGATGCTTTAAATGTCGCATGAAAATATATAAACTACGCTTTAATCAACTTTATATTTACGAAATAGTGCGCGGATTAAATTCACATTTCCGTAATAGATATATTTCTTCGGAAAATATTAAAGATTCTTTTTGTGTAAGTGTATTGCTGGAAGTATATCGCGGTAATGCAAGAGCAATGGTACGAAACATCGTAGGCGAGACAAAAATCGCAATTAACACTTCATCGTGCGATGTTCTAGGAACTTATGCAATTTTCTCCGGTTTTCCTGCCGCTCCGGATGCGTAGAAAATTATGGTAGACAGGTGGTTTCTTTGTGGGTCGAGAAACTTGGTTCTTGCTGGTCCTTGCAGGCGGTGTAATACTCTTAGAGATACAGGAAGATACGTTATTAATATCCATAAGAGGCGAAACGGCGCGGTGGGGCTGGTGACGAAGAAGCGAGCGGCAGCCAAGCGGGAGCCAAGAGTTACGTGTAGGTAAGTGTTAATCTTGGTGGGTTAACGCAAGCGGCACCCGCTGCCAAGTCTGCGGATTATCGCACATCTTGTAATTGCCAACCAATCCCACGGGTGGAACCGGTTGGGAGTGGCTAGAACTGTTTGGCATCAAGCCTGATTGTGCTACCACGCTCTCTCCTGTGTAGCGTTTGCCATTCGGCGGGTTGCCGACGTTATTTCCTCGGGTAGAGACCCACCCTCGATGCCATTCCATCCTCAGATCGTCTAAATCCTATTCGACGTCTCGACCTAGCCTTCCTTCGTTTGTCAACAACGATAGACCGCCGGTCTCTACTGGTCTCCGCGGAAATCGCAAATGTCCAATACCGCGCCGTTATATTATTACTCGGACATTTTCTGCAATTCTGACTTTCTTCAATTTGGCAGCAGCTTAATACCTACAGTTACCTTGGCTTCAGAGAACAATTGTATGTTATTGTCAACAGACATTTATATCTCCTTTTTGCGATATTCGCTTGTCATTATGCCAGTCTGTCGAACACCCCAAAAAAAATATTTTACGTTTAAAGTGATTTTTCCTATAATCATATTCTATAAAGGTTTTATACCAAACATATTCAATAAAGTAAAAAAATACTTTTTTTCTCTCTTAAATACTACTACTGCTCTTGTTTATACTATTTTTCTCTTGATTTCAGAGGAATCCTTTTGGTCAATATAAGAGTAAAATCCTGTAAGATTTAGAGGATTCCATGTATATCGAAATTTTTTTTGGGTGAACAATTCAAGATTTGTTAATCTGAGAAATAATGGCTACATACACTACTAATAAACACCCATATTTTCTCTGTGCGTAATAGCTATCGCATACGTTGAAAAGACTAATTGCAACGGCCTGCATTCAACGAGTTTGCGCCACGAGAGAAGCACTATGGGCCATATGGCGAATATACTGGCGCGAAGTAGAAAACATCTAAATTAAACAACAAATACACGGAGACACGAGGATTTACATGGGTCGTAAAACACGCACTCCCCATTTTGTAGGTCCGACATGTCTCTCGGTGTGTGCCGACGACCCTTTCACTGCGACGACCCTATAGAACTGAAGCCACGCGAGCATCACGCGATGAGCGCCACGAGGCCACCGGATTTACACACAAAATGTATATTGAACGCGCGCGCGCGCGCGCGTGCACCGAATGTGTACATACCGAAAAACATCTTGAAATATTAAAGTAATGACTGGACGAACTGTCGCGCTTGACCAGCTCGCCATCCTCCAGCGCGTCTCTCCTCGTTTTCTCGCCCAACTTATAATTACTCTCCGGAATTGGCGACGGCGGCTGCGTCGGCGAAACTTCCTTGAGCTGTCGTCGCGACCTCCATCCTACTTGGTGAAATAACGCGTCCGCGGAAATTGCTTGAATCCCGGGCGCGGAGCCGGGATCGTTTCAATTAGCGTGCGAATGCGAAGCGGCGGGTATAATTCCGGCTGCGCGACGCCGAACGCCCAAGAGATAATCATCTGGAACTCATCGTAAATCCACTATCCGGCAGTTAGCCGGGACAGTGTTATCGGGCGCGGCCGTATGCGTGCGCGCGTGAATCATCGTTCGATTGAGTTGAGTATCCGAAATACGGCGGACTCGAGGAGAACGGCGTCGACGCGAGCGCGAAGTTGGACGAGAAGCAGTCCGGGGGCGACGTAACCGATCGGCTGCGGATATAACGCGTTTACTGTACCAAAAAGCGATAGCCGGCTGGACGATGTCGCGTGTATTTTATAGTTTCCCTTGGCCGAGGGCGGCGAGGTGTTGACGGACGGGACGGAACGTACAACGACCCAAACGCAGCCTCTCATCTCGTTCTCTCCCCTTTACTCGCCCTCCCCCCTTCATCTCCCTTTCGCTCGCTCTCTCTCTTTCCTCATACCCATGTTCATTCATTCGGCCTGTCTCGCTTCCTCGGCCCCTCTCTCGCCGTCTCACTCTTTCTTTCTCTCCCTTTCGTGTATTCTCGTGGCTCTATCTGTCTTGTATACACCCTCTATGTTCACCTACCGACTGCCAAAACCACCCCTCGGACGAAACCCAAACAGTGTTGCCAAACGTCTGTGCGACGCGTAGCCTAGCCATTTGCATTTCGTTTGTGTCGCGACACAGAATATTTCGCAAACGCGTTTTATCGGGGGATTTTCGGTCCTCTTGTCGAGTGGCAGGGGCAGGCGCCAACCCTGTTTGCGTAGCAAACCTGCGACATCGATCTTCGTTGCATCTGTGTCGAGAGTCTTCGATAGGGTGTTAATATTCAATGACGATATACTTATTTTTAACAAGAGCGTTTCAAGTAGACTTTTATCGCAGATTTCCTACGATCGTTAAAACATTTAATTATTATAAAATAAAAACCATAATATTCAAGTAGTATATACTACTAGTATTTTTTTAAATGTTACAAATAAAATATATAATTTCTAATAAATATATGACTTATTCTATATTATAA